>JABCRI010000152.1:0-49882 GCA_015143295.1 Tetracentron sinense
GCTAACAACCATGATTAGAGAGATATAACAATCTTCTGTGATAGTAGAATTTTGAATTCAAAAAACGAACTGTGTAATAGTGTTGCACAAGTTGGGACGACATTCTGGTCTAACAGAGAACAAAATTGCCAATACATATTGTAAATTCATTACTTACTCTAGAAAAATCGTATCGATACAAGATTTATCATTCTGGAAAATAGATTTGCTAGATTTTAAGAAAAACAATACATATAAATAATTGAGGTAGTCTTACAAAATTTCTAATAACTATTTGAATGCAGAAAATCACAAATGAATCTTAATGGTAGTTGTAACAACTCTGACGTATGAAGGGATAAACAAAGTAGGAAAAAATTCAAGGTCCTGGCTTCAAGAGCCTCTGTCTGCTTTCTTTCCCTTTTCCTTCTATCTATTAACAAGAAATGAAGGAAATCAAAATGAGAGAAGAGGATGGGATAGAGATTTTAAGATTGTTTTATGTCTCTACAAAGTGGCTAGGCCACTCATGCACAAAGGCATGTGGTCCCCCAATTTCCAAGTTGTATACAGTGAGCCATCGTATGTGTTATTCAGGTAGTTTAGTGCTTGCTTAGGGTCATACGGTAGGCTATTATAGTCATCATGTGGGTATGGGCTTTGTAGGTTGAGGTCCACAATGACATAGACTTTTAATGGATTGTTTAGGTAGAGCCCACAAATACAACCTAATCAACACACTGGCTTGGACGGCTCACAAAGACATAACCCTAATTAGTTTATAAGCATGGTTCACAAAATATCGGTATCGGGTGTCATATTAGTAAGTCCAAAATAGGATACGTATCGACGTAACGGACCATATCGGATGGATACGGTGGAAAACATCAAGATACACTAAGAAATGCTTGGATACGCAAGAAAAAACTTGGATACCTTGTATAAAAATTATTTTAATGCAAATATAAGCTATTAACAAAGTAAATTAAGGTCCTCAACTGTTTATAACTATACATATGAGAGTTAAGAATTTATAGTTAAAAAAGGGCTTGCTGGTTGTGCTGATAAAAAGATGTGAAAATGCAAACCCATACTCACTTAGCTAAGTATAAGAAAACAATTTAGATAGTAAAAACTTAATTCAATGAGTTAAATAAGAATTTATGAATTACAGTCATAATTTTAGCTTACTGAAGGTCTTCTTGCGAACTGTTACACTATAGTGGACTTTTTGACTCTTGACTAGAGGGAAAAATTTTAAGACTAAAATATGAGCACTTATTTGCCACCAAACTGTTGGGGGTTTTTGGTAAAATATTTGACACCAATAAGAATTTAGAAAATTGCGTTGATATTTGAGAAAATACCTTCCTCATTTTGAAAGTTGAACAGTTGACCAAATCCTAAAGGTGCTAAAAAAGAATTGGTATTCTTGAACTGGAGATGTGACTTTTGATTCTTAAGGAAGTTGGATCATGATAATTTGATGAATTAAATGGGGGATAAAACTATGTGATCATAAGTAAATTGGAAAGTAATATTTTAAATTAAAATAAAATATTTTTTGGACTAAAGTTGAGACTTTAATAGTGCCAAAACCTTTTGGGTTTTGGTACTTTCTAGCCATATAAAATTATAACTTTTGATATTTATGGAAATACTTAGCAATTTGAAAGTTTGAAATTTTGACCAATCCCTAAAGTGCAAAAATAAGGGATTGTGTTTTCTTGAATTGAAAAATTGACTTTTTATTCTTCAGGAATTTAGATCATGATAATTTTTATTGAATTCAAATAGATGTAACCTCATTTGCATATTAATATTATAAATAAATGAAAGTGATATTAATTTAAATGTATTTAAATAATATTTCATATAAATATGTTCTTCGTATTGGGTCTGTGTTGTGGATCCTAGTGTAAATAGAAGGAGAGAAAAAAAATTTAATTGAAAAATCCTCCATATCGGGCCTATATCTGTCCCGTCTTGGCATGATACAGGGGAATTTTTTTCAACGTACTAGTGTATCGGGTAGCTCCAAACTGGATACGTATCGGCCCGCATCGGTTGATACGTATCGATATTTTAAACCATGTTTATAAGGCCCATAGACATATACCCTAATGGGCTGCTATGTATATAAATCTATATCTATTTTAAGACATTTAGTGTCTTTTATATTATCTTCATATTGTCTTTATTTGCATACTTTTATTAGTACCAAATGAATATATGGTTCACACACATACACATACACACACACACACACATATATGTAATGATTCCATAAATATAATAATAATAAAAATAAATAAATAAATAAATACGGGTCGCTACAGGTTTCCTTGGTATTTGGTAAGGGAAAAACTGCTTCAATATTTCCTTTTAAGGATCTTTCATCCATCTTACTCATGTGAGAGAAATAAAAGAAGTTGTTAGGCCCAAGCCCGGCTATAAGAAAAGTTGCACTTTTTGGGTGTACAAGGGCAAAACCAAGATTGGGCCAGCTCTGAGAGCCCATCTGGCCAGTCCGGCTTATTAATGCTTCTGGTGACACGTGGTCATCTTTCTAATCTGAGAAAAAGGAGTCGTTATGCCCAAGTCTGACTTTAAGACAAGGTACACAGGTCAGGCATAGTAGGCAAACCAAGACCAGGCTCACAGCAGACAAGGCTTGAGTGCATATTAGGCCAATCACGCCTATTAGTGGTTCTAGTGGCACGTACTGATCCTTCTAGATAATTCAGGTGTTGGGCTACTTATTGCTTAGGCCATTGCTCCAAAATTGTAGTGATTGGAGAATCCTAACCATTGAAACTGCTGGATTTTCCCCCCACTGTTTCACTTTTTTGTTCCCTACTCAGCATTCCTAGTTTTATCTCTTGATGACATGTCAAAGAGCAAAGTATTGACTTGATCCCATCGGGCACATAGGTGGTCGGGAATGGACAGCTTCAGGCTGATTGTGCCACGACCACGATATTTCAGCTCAGCTCCAAAATGATGGGGTAGCAAAATTATTTTTTCATGGATCTAGGAAAATAGTGAACAATCTGGCTGATGTCATTAACAAAATGGAACATGTTTGTGTACTACTGTTATCTATGGAAGCTGCCTGTCCTGCAAATGTCAGTCTAAATGATAAAGTTGTTGATTTTCTCAGATTTGTCCTATCCTTATCTTTTTGCCAATGTGACTGATATTTGCTAATTTCATAATCTCATCAACCTATATAGCCCAAAACCTCTTGATGTGTTGTGATTCAAATAAACCAAACTCTGAAAAGGACATGATCATTCTCTTTTGCTCTCTATGTTTATTCTAATGTGTCTAGACATTAATTGAATCTTAGGAAAAAAGTTGCCTGGTATATGGTCATAACCATCTGAACTTTACAACTTGGACCACAATCCATATTGTTTTCTGAGTGTCCAAAAGAATGTGATGGATCAGAAAGACAGGTGGGGAGACATCAAATGATCCCATCTCCCCTCTGCACCAAGTGTTCAGTACAATATTGATGATTGAAATTCCCATCTTCTTAAATTACCCCAGTTTTTGTTGTCATAATTCTAAAATTCCAATGTAATTCTACTAGGTTCTATGCTCGAAGGACGAGGACAAATCCAAGAAGCAATTGCTGCTTATTTTAATTCTCTTTCACTAGACTGGAGTTATGTGCCTTGCAAGGTCTTGATTGGTGCTATACTGTGGAAGATGGGCTCAAAGGCGTTGCCTGTGGCAAGAAGCTTTCTCTCAGATGCATTGAAGCTTGAACCGACCAGCTGTTCGGCTTGGTATTACTTAGGGATGGTTCACAGGGATGATGGACGGATAGCTGATGCAGCAGACTGCTTCCAAGCAGCATCAATGCTTGAAAATTCAGATCCTATTGAGAGCTTCAGTTCAATCCCATGAGTGAGTACCCTCTATCAAAGACCCCCAAGATTTTTCCTTCCAGTAAGTTTGTGGGAATCCCTACTTGGCTGAGTAAGGAGCAACCTTGGTGGCCGCAATGCTTAGGGAGAGCGTCGGAATTGATTCTATTATTGTTTCATTATCCTGTAAAAGGTTTCAGTCTCGTTGCAATCAACCTCCTACTTTCGTCTCAGGCCCATGTCCATGCCCACCAAAAAAGGAAAAAAGGGAAAAAAGATCAGTTAAGAAAAAAAGGATAAAAGGATCCCAATTGAGTTTGATCTGTATGATGTATGTCTAGTGGAGAGGTGAGACTGGGGGAGGTGGATTTTACTTGTAGTGGCTTTCCTAGCATTTGTTGCTCAGATGGTGTAAAAAGTGTGTTATTGACTGGGCAAAAAGTCTTGAAAGTGCCTTATATATTCATTTTCTTTGTGATTCCTAGTTTACAAGTACGTATATTTTAAGAAACTTTAATCATTTAGTTTGTGCCAACTGTTTGTAATCAAAAGCTATACATGTAAACGTAATTCAGAATGGTCTCTGTACAACAATCAGGCATCACTGGCCGGCCGTATCAAAAGGAGAAGCACAAGCAGATGACACTAAAGATTTCGCTGCCTTGGTTGGATTGAAAAGTGTTTTTTTTTGTGTGGTTGTGAACTGCTACATTTGCTGTGTGGTGAACAATTGATGCTTTTTTTTCTTGAGAATGAACTGGTTTCATCCCCTAATTGCATGGGCCAAACAGAGACCCATCTATAGAGCATTTGTCTCCGTTCTTGTACTACCTGCATACAGTTAGTCTTGTACCACCACTCAGGCTCTCACGAACCAGCTGCTTGGCCCTTCCTATCAGCAGAACCATCACAGGTAACCTTCAGCCATCCCATTTCAGGCAGTTGCTTAGAAGGCTGGTGGTTGTTTGTGAACAGTGACGATGCAAATGGGTAGGGACCGTGGGGGGTTGCTGGGATGCATATGCCTCGGATGACAGTGTAGTAGCTCCATCTATCCTCTGGATTGGGGATGTAGTTCTGTGGAAGACTGAATCGTTATTTTCCAAATGCTCCATAGCAGGTAGAAGATAAAAACAGTGACAGCTGCGATCGGCTGAAGTCCAGCTTTGCTAAAGGGCTTTGGAAAAGCGTAATTTCCCTGTCGCAGAGACTACCTGAACTGTTTCTTTACTTTTTTCTCTTTTTTTTTTGGGTATCATTTCTGGGTCCAATGGAATTCATAGGTACACAAAGAAGCCCCATCAAATATTTTGATTGTTATTACCATATATAAGGATTGTTACTACAAATAGTATTACACTTTTGATCATGAAATATTGATTGCTTGTTGAACCAATGTTACCTAGTTCGTCGGGAATTCGGGTTTGCGGTTCGCATGCAGTTTGTCACTCTAGAGTGAACCCGGTTCGCTACAGGTAGATGAGATAATTCGTTGTTCGGTTCGCTTAGGTTTTTTAGTTTGATTCGTTAGCTTGGTTCGCTACTTAAGCATGTAAAACAAAATATATATTTTATATTATATTATAAAAAATATATCTCTTAAGCATGTAAACAAAATATTACAAATACTTAATTGAAAAATAATTATAAAAAAAAAAGCTTTTTTATGAATGGTTTGTGAACTCGAAGTATAAATTTGCCACCCCTAAATAAAAATATCAATGAATTAAAAAAAAATTTTGTCAAACTAAGATTGTTTTGAAACCACTATGTGGTTCAAGAATTTCACGAACCAATCCGAACCACAAACTAGTTCGGGTTCGCTATAGCATGTAGCGAACTTGGTAACCATGTGTTGACCATGTGAATTGCATGAAAGTAGGATACTCAAAATTTGGGAGTCAAAGAGTTTCATAAAACATTTGTGGGATGAAAACAAGAGTGAAAGATCCCACCGAATTGAATTTGGTCCATGAATCTAAGAAAACTCTCAGTACGGCACAAGCTGATGACAAGTTATGCATCACGTGTCTGCGTTCCTGAAGGCGGTATGTAAAGCCATGGTAAAGTTCTTTGCTTTGCATCAAATTAAACAACTTGCTCGATATATTTGTAGCAACACAACAAGAATATTTTTGAGTTTCATTCTTGCAAACGTACTCCCCAAGCGGGATATATATATATATATATACAAAACAAGAATATCTAGGTTTTATGAGAGATTGGGGACTTCAAATACCCTTCCAGACTGCGCCATCCGAATCTTCATGATTAGAGCTAAGGGAGGGGAGCTTGGCCATTTCGTGAGAGTAGGGGCCGGGTGATAAGCTAAAGGCACTATGAAGTCGGCAGTAGTGGAGTGGTGCCAGACGATCCAATTTGGGAATCCAGTGTTTCTAAAGTGAGCTTGGTATATGGGTTCTACTTCCATGATGGGTAATAGTAATGATATGGCCTCTGGCCCTCTGTTAGACATATATGTCATTCAAAGCCGAATTTACTAGTTTATGGGTACTAATATTAATAACTTATTTGAAGAGAGCATAAGATTCTTTAGTTACACTTGGGAAAACCAAGCAAAGGATTGTGAACTAGGGGTGTAAACGAGCCGAGTTGATCCGAGCCAGCTGCTGCTAAAACTCGACTTGTGACATATATATGCTGGCTCAAGCTCATCTCGAGCTCAATTTGAGCCCTCGAATACCGGCTCGCAGGGGCGGAGCCAGGTGGAGGCCTGTGGGGACAGGTGCCCCACTGAACTTTTGTAAAAATATATTTTATTTTCCTTTGTTATAGGCATAGCCATGGTTAATTATGAGGACATATGCTGGTGAGATGAGATCACTCAATTGTGATTGAACTTGGGGAGAGTTCAATTGCACTCACAGGTCAACACATGTCCCCTTTAACCTTTATTAACTGTGGTTAAGATTCACTAACCCTTGGGGTTCTACAATATAACCTTGGTTTCTAAATAAAAAATAAAAAATCAACCATAAGATTTAAAATTCTTAACCAAAGTTAAATATTTTTTTAATTATAAAACCAATGGTATATTGTTGAACCCCAAGAATTAGTAAATCTTAATCACAATTAATAAATTTTAAAAGGGATAAATGTTGACCCGTGGGTGCAATTAAACTATCCCCAACTCCAAGTTCAATTGCAATTGACTGTGATCCTATCTCCATGCAGGTGCCCCTTGAGCTAAAAATAACTATTTTTAGATAAAGTTGTTTAATTATTTTATTGGGCATAATAAAGGTAAGGACATTATCCTTAAAAAAATAATTATATTATATTATTTACTTATATAATAGGTATAGTCATGAGACAAGGGGGGCAATGTTCCCTCAACTATTGAAAACAAATATATCCTTTATATAATAACGGGGCATAACCATGGGGCAAGGATATAGATGCCTGTAAACAAGGAGAAATAATACCTGTAAGATATGTACAAAATGTATAGATGAATGGCTCAAAAAATTAGTCATAAAAAAATCTGAGGGTTACGCCCCCCACCCCCACTTATAATATTTCCTACCAACTTAATAATTCTCCACAAGTCCATCATCAATTACTATCATTTTCCATCAACAATCGCATGCCTCCACTACTAGAAAATCCTGGCTCTGCCCCTGCCGGCTCATCTATAGATAATCAAGCTCGAGCCAGCTCACGAACTTTCGTTTACCCTAATTTTAACAAAAACAAATTCAAATCAAAATCCTAAGAATTAAACATGCTCATCAGATTCTCCTCTCCTCTCGATAAAAATAAAAATAAAAGAACATAGTTATTCTCTAGGAAACACGGATACTTCAAATAGGTCTTCGTACCCATATCCGATACGTATCGTGTAATGACCCCAAAACCCCACCTTGGTCATAATGAGACTTTGGGTCCGTCACATTACTTATCCTTGCTTAATCTTCATAGCAATAAGGCAAACTAAAAGATAATTTCTCCCAAAATAGTAATTATAAAATTTCTTTCGATGTATAGAATCTAAACCATCCTGAACAACTGGAATAAGTCCACATAACCTATCATGATCAGGTAGAATAAAGTCATCAAATAACGGTAAACAGTTTAAACAACATCCTGGAATAACATAAGTCTAAAACAAAACAACTCAGAAAGCAAACTACGATCTACTAGTATGGATAACTCTCAAGATCCCTGGCTCCCTTCTCTGGAAGCTCACCTACTTCTCCTTCTTCAAAGTACTCCTCTTCTATCCAAGGAGTCGATGCCTGATCTTGAGCTAGACCTGTACGACAATAACAGGTCGACTGAGCATTGAATACTCAGCGGATATCCAACTAACCAACAATAACATATACATATATCCAATATCCAAATCATGTAACAATTGTAAAGTCAATAGCAGTTTAATATAACATGAAAACAATCAGAGTGCGGAAACATGTGAACATCATGACTTATGACTCGTGTACTTGTGTGACTCTTGAACTTGTGACTCTTGTACTTGTAACTCTTGAACTTGTGTCATGAAATGCAATGCATGCTTGTTTTCCCATAAAAATAGTTAACGAGGTCTTTGTATTTAGATCCATGGAGGTGCATTGACAGAAGCGTAAGCCCCTAGAGCTCTTAGATCCTAAATATCCATGATAGTTATCCAGGACTTCAAATCTTATCCATGGAGAGCATCAACGAATACCGGAGCTACTTGATTTTCAGGGTCCTTATAAAACCATGTAGTATCCTTGTCCTTGTACTTGTATTTCAGTGTCCTTGTACTTGTATTCCAGTGTTCAGAGTCCTTGTATTTCAGTATCCAGTGTCCATGCAATGTCCGTGTTCATGCTTGTGTACCTGTGAGACTTGTAAACTACCACAAATGTGAACTTGTGTTTGAGTGTCGTGATTAACATCCAAATTCAGTCATCATTTAGATTCCATATTTCGTTAAGAAACTTCGCTAGGTTACATCTCCCTAGTTAGAGAATTCCCGACATGGAGGACTTCCTCTAAGCATTGGCCTACCCGAATATCAATCACCATGCAACTCGAATAGGCATAAATTTATCAAAACATACTTCATATCTTGACATATTCATGTTAACATTTCTAACATCATTTCTAAGCACAATTCATCATAGCATATCTTATTATACTCATACAAGCCTTTCAATATCATCACTTTCCATACTTAGTGTTCTTAGGTATTTCAACAAACACATACAATGCATTATTTATATATACAATGCCCTTCCCGTTTTCACATTCCAAAATCATATCACTACTCATTCATAAACTACATTCATCCATTCCTAACCCAATACCAATCTACACCTTCATAATCCATTTCTTTGCCATTTTAGCCCAGTCACCATCATTTTCATACATCCATAGTCCATAAACATAATGCATAATTTAATTTAAGCTTCTAAAATACAAATCCATCCATATCCTTACTTATCATGCAAATCTAACACTAATCCATCATTTATCATAACAAATCAATAATCATAACAATACAAGAGCTAGATTAGAGAGGATATTGACCTAAATTCATATTTCCATTATTTAATTCATGCATTTCATGTAAATCTCTTGATAATTCATACATAATCTTATCTAAGCATACAAAACATCTTAATAGGGTTGAGGTAGAAGAGATATCGACCTTAGGGATCTTTTCCTTGGATCTAAATTGCTCAAGAAGGCTTTGGGAAAGATCTCCAAGCTAATCCTCTTCCTCTCTAAGCAAAACCCTTCTTCTCCAAGCTAAAACCCTCTTAGAACCCTAGGTTCTCTCTATTCCTTTACTAAATTAGGTTAGAAATGGGTAGGATACTCTAAAACCTCGAAATATGACCCCTATTTATAACCACAATGGTTAAAAAACCCAAAAAAACACAGTTTTTAAACAAAATCTGGGCGCGAGTGCGATCGATCACACCTATGGTACGATAGATCGCACTTAGACCCGAAAAAAAACTCCAAAACTTGCCTAAATGTGATCAATCACACTTGTTGTGCGATAGATCACAGCCCCCCTTCTGGATTCTGACTGATTTTACCTCTGCTTTGGTATTTTAACTATAACTTTTGACTCGTTTATCGGATTTTAACGATTTAACTTGCGTTAGACTTTTCTTTCAAAGGGGAATAATTTTTGTATCTAATGGACAAATCCTAATTCTAAGTTTTTAATGGTCTAAATGGGCTCTAAAGCTGATTGGTTTGGAATTTCAGCAGGCAAAACATCGGAAAACCCGCATTTGAGTTAGCTTAGACTCAAAATCTGAAAAAAAAAACACTAAACATGAACCTCGAAGGAGGTTCCAAAACCTTTCTAATGATTTAAGAATCACTTGATTCCGATAAGCGGTGACAAAATTAGAGCTTCCTAAAGTTGAGGGTATGTTAAGGCATCCCACTCTTTACAACTTTGCTTAAGCCTTGATCACACCACATCAATTAGATATAAATACATAGACATTAAAACATTACAAAGACTATTATACCCCAAATACTAGCATTAACGACATGAAAAAGATTCAGGTCTCTACATATCGGATACGGATACGCCTTTGATACAACGGGATACAGCTTAGACGTATCCTGTTAATTAAAAATAATTTTTTTAATTTTGGATATGGCTCCGATACAACATGAATACGTAGCGATATGGCCGGGATATGGCCATGAATAATTTTTTTTTTTTTTTTGAGACTTGGGGGTGTGACCCTATCTCTTTTGTTTTTGCATGGACATGGTCTTCTTTATATTATGCTTAGTGGATGATATGATGATTTTCTTTTTTGCTTAGTGGATGATGAGATGACCCTATTTCTTTTGCTTTTGCATGGACATGATATTTTTTATACATAAACATAACTGAACCAATGGTTATTTTGTAATTATAATTCAAAATAGATTATTATTATTATTTTTAAAAAAAATTACAATATCCGTATCCATGCTTCCTAGGTTATTCTTGTGAGTCTAATTGAAGAAACATGATATAGAGAATCTATAATTTTTTAAAAGATGAAGTTACTTTTTAAATTTTACCTCAACAAAAAATTAGATTTAATTTTCTTAACTTCTATGTGAAAACTAATATTATTAGGGTATTATAAGTAGTACAATAAAATTAATCAAGTTGAGTCGCTCATTGCTTGTGTTCAGCTTGATTAACAAACGAGCTCAATCATTTAGCTCGGCTCAACTCAATGAGCTCAAATACTCAACTCAAGCTCGGTTCATTTTGAGACGAATGGAACCGGCTCATGAGCTGGCTCAACTCATAGACAATCCTATTGTGAACCAAAGGCAATAAGATATGATTTTTCAGTTCTTTGTAATCTTAGAATGTTCTAAGCTATGGGTACTAACTGGACATCATACTCTATTATGCCTTACACATGGTTAGTACGATGTATCTTCATTGTAGAGAATGCATGGTGACTTTTCAACTAATATGCGAGTATGTGTAACCAGTACATGTATTGAACATGATTGCTTAATGGGCATCCTATTGATTGATCACTATTAGATTAAAATGGTAGTTTCATTAATACACAGACAGTCCTTAGACCTGAGAGATTAACATCTTTTCATGCATTGTCTCAATGACTATGATGTTGCTAAACGTTGATATCCAATCGAGGGTTAAATACGAGTACTTTGGGTCATGTACATGCTATTTGAAGAAGTGACTAAATGCTCAATAAGGAATCTATCACTCGCATAAAGGAGAATAATATTAAATCCATCCGATGTTTTGATAAAAGAGTTTTATTGAAAAATAATTGACCAATACCTACCTTTTGGAATGCATTTAATTATGAAAATTCATGATTATGCATTTTAGAATGTTTTGAACAATATTCCTAACGTAGCACTTTTAGCATATGCAAGAAATTTCCCGTGAAATCCTAGCTAGCATGATTTTGGATCAAAATTCCATTTTAGGCATTAAGCAAGCTAATAGAATTCTACCTTGCATAACGTGCCATCCATGGATATAGTGGAAGGATTTATAGTCTAATTAAACAAAGTATTTTCCATGATATGTATGATGAATGCATGAGATATTTATATTTGATGATTGTAAATTATAATCCCTCGTATAAATATTATGCGTTTAAAATAAGGATTATTTCAAGGAATGATTCCCATGGCCTTCAATGATCAGTAGAGGTAGATAGTTATTACCTTTAGCTCTCGTTCGAGGGTTGGATGTGGCTGCTGACAAAGGCTTCCGGAAATTTAGAGTGGAAATAGACTCCAAGTGGGCTGCAAACTGTATCCAAGGTACTTTTTGTGGCTGTGGAGAGAAACAGATCTATCGACTATTGATCGTCGTATTCGTGACCTAGAGTGCTCGGAGGTTCTTTTTGTGCCAAGAGAAGCGAACAAAGCTGCTGATTTTCTATCCAAGATGTGTAATCAGACCAACAAAATCAATTTGGAACCGGAGCTCTTTCCGAACTTGTTAACTAAGATCGTACATGATGATGTGAGGGGATGTAAATATATGCAAATTTAATTCTTTTTGGTGTTTTTGGCAATGCAAGTAGGGGTCTGCCTAACCCTAGCTTTCTTTCTCCAAAAAAAAATATTACTTTTAGCTCGGTTGAGGACAAAATGATAAAACTAGGCTCTATCAAATGGGTGCCTATTATCTACTTCATTAGATGATAGCCGTAGTTATGGCTAGTAAGAGAGGCTTACTAAATTGGGGTTCAACTTTGATAGTAAATGCATTACACTTAAAATTATGGGTCGACACTTAACCAAAATAAAATGACTGCGAGCCCAAAAGGTCTATGGCATGTCTATTTGGAGGCCAAAAGAAAATTGAGAATCCTACACGTGTATAAATACGACATGTAGAAATGAATAAATGTTATCTGCCTTCCAAGATATGTATGGCTTGCTCTTAAAGGCCTCGGATTGTCTCTGGCGAAGCCAGAAAACGGTCTTGGGCAACCATAGAATGTACGACAGTTGGCATAAAAAAAGGGGAGGAGTCATTTCATTTTATCCCCATGATTTGACTTCTCCCCCACTTGATATCTCTCCTCCTTTTTCTTACATACTTATCGCCACATGTTTCATTATGTGTGGAGAAGTCAAAATCATGGGCCCCATGATTTTGACTTCCCCACCACTTGTCCTTCTATGGTTGCCAGAGACAAGCTTCGCCAGAGACAATCCCAAGGCCGCTCTTAAATAGGAGGAGGAGGATTGGGTTCCCGATGCTCATGACCTGAAATACAAAAATATTTTCTAGTTTCATTGAGGAATTTATAAATTTTGAAAAAAAGATGATTAGTACCATGATAGATTCAAAAACCCAAAAATTCAATAGATTATATATGTATGTGCATTGTTTATTGAATATTTGTTTATCAATTTTAGATCAATTTAACCAACTTCAATCCCCTTGCCAAGATATTAGATGAGAATCGACTCGTCGGTCTAAATTATGTAGACTAGAAAAGGAACCTCATGATTGTTCTCACTATTGATAAGATCACTTATGTCATTTTTACAGATGAGCCTGATTTTCATGGCGTAGATGCCACCGAGGATGCAATAGGAAATACTATCAGAAGAGACATGAGGCTGATGAGTTAACTAAATGCTACATTTTGACATCCATGTCTAATGTGTGCAACAAAACATTGCGAAGGATATCATTCTCAATCTGAAAGAGATGTTTGAGTGAACAAAACCGATAGGTAAGGCAATTTGCCATGAAGGCTTTATGACCACTTGAATCTTCAATGAGATTCCTGTACGTGAACATGTTCTGAAGATTATTGGATTCATCAACGTAATGGAGATCCTAGGGGCTCATATGGATTATCAGACTCAAACGGATGCAATCTTAACATCACTCCCTTAATCGTTCAATCAGTTTGTGTTGAACTTCAATAAGAACAAATTGGAATTGAGTCTACCTAGGCTACCCAACATGCTCACATCTGCAGAGGACTTGATCAAGAAATCAAAGCCCACTTACGTCCTAGAAGGAGTTGGACCTATTTAGTTCAAGCCTAAGGGTAAGAACAAAAGGAAAAAAGTTCAGGAATCCAAGAGCTATAAAGCAAAGGGTGGAGTAGGTAGGCGTAAATAAGAAGGACAAGGGATCTTGTTTTCATTAAAAAAAACTGGACACTAGAAAAGAAAATGTAGGAGATTCTTGGCATCTTTGAAAAAAGACAAATCTTCTGAATGTATGTCAGATTTATTCATAATTAATTCTAACATATGGTTGTTGGACCTTCTAACTCCAGGTGTGGGCCAAAATGCCATTTCACACATTTGCAATTTGTTGTAGGGATTTCAAGAGACAAGAAGTTAGTAATAGTAGTTATTTTGTTTTATTTCTCTAGAATTACTATTAAATTTAAGGTGGTGTTAGGCGCACCCCACTTTATTATGACTACACCTCATTTTTTTAATTTTTCTACTCTTCTAGTTTTCCTTAACTTTAATAACCGCACCCCACAATCATCTTTGGCGAGAAGACCTTGAAGACATGCCCTCTCTTTCAGTTAGTGGGTTTGCTTTTTACCGTCTGATCATAGAAGATCAGAAGGTCCTCCGAAAGTGCACGGATAAACCTCCCATTTCCTCCGGGAATGAAGCAGTAATCCCCATCCATCTCATATGGATCATCCTGGTCCTAGCCATACCTCATCCTTCTTAGAGATATACGAACGGTACATACCCCAACGACTCCTGGTTAATTTGCAGAGATTCTTAGACACACTGCCACAGGATCCTTTGTCCTTCATTCGCCATTTAAAGATGTTGTTTGGATAGGCACTAAGCGATTCAGTGCTATAATCCCTACAATCTCGAAGGTGGAAAGGGTATTGGATATTGGGTTGAAAAAACGTCTCTAACTAGCTGTCTCCCAAGTTCGCGAATTTACAGAAAACATCGTTAGAGAAAAGAAACAAGAATGCAAAGAAAAATCCTCACTAGAATTCACTGTTGATTTGCTATCAACAATCTTTAATTCCGGTCATTTAGACGAAAGCTTCATGATAGACATAGTCATCATCTTTATCCTGGGTGACTGGGAATACCACGTTAGCGGCTTTGACATGATTTTTTTGGTTAATCTCCGAGAAACTCTGATTGGTGTGGAATTATAATATTATTACTGTATTTATTTTGCATTTTTGGGGTGTATAAGTAATTTTATGGATTTAATGATGTATAAGAAGTGGTTAATGGGGTGCAGTAATCAAAAAGTGGGATGCGCCTAAATATATTGACAAGTTTGTTGCCTTTGACACTTAAGTTAATGTCTCCATTTCTTAAATGCACCTTTTAAGTTCGTTGCTCTTTTGACATAAAAATTTTTGGTTGAAAATTCAGAACTTTGAAGCTAGCAGTTCTTTTTACGTAGAAAGTTGCTAGGTGGTGGAATTTTTTATTAATAAAAGACTTTATAATAAAAAACTAATATCAAAATGTTATCCAAATAAGTAAAGAGTCCGTCTAGGAAAACTCAACCTTGTTGTATGTTCTCTTCTCTTCTCTCCTCTTCTCTTAGAGTCAAACCCATTTGTTTTCTTTCATTTTATCAGTGCTTGTTACGAAAAGCCCCAAAAAGAACTGTGAAGGACCCTATCTTTTCTGTTTTCTATGTTTTATTTTATTTTTCCTTTATAACTTTTTGTTACTTGTCTTTGCTGTTACTTGTCCTTGCATACCTGTGTCCTTTAGTGAATATACACGGTGATTGATGTAAGGAAGAAATCAAGCCAATTAGCTGAATCCACCATCCCTAGCTTCTTCAGGTTTGATATTTCGTCTTTAACCAAACATGGGAGATGAAGAAGATAGTCGGTGGGGGGTATTTGACCAGAGACGAGAGAACAATAAAATGATGCATAGTAGTAATTCTAATAATTGTTGTATAGTCAGAAAATATTGGCGTGCTCGGAGCACTATCCTAATTAATTTTATTACTAAACTTTTGGACAATATTAGGGGTATGGAGCCAATGTCGTAGTTTAGGTATAGCTTGCCGAGTATAACTTTGTCCACACCGTTTCCGCAGTGGTTGTCTTTACTCAGCTGTCACAGCAGTTTCGGAATCCACACCCCCGAAGGGTGCGGCACGCCATCCGACTTACCGCAACAGATGACAGCCTTCTTGTACCGATGGCATCGTCCCTCACCTTATCTTAGTGCTTTCTCCCCTCAGAATGGATACTGTACAAGAGTTGGCTGGCTTCCACAAAACATGGCAGCAAAGCTCCAGAGGTTTTGAGCACTTAAGAAAGAATGAGGAACCACATCGGCTTTCTGTCATCACCTACGGAAATATGAAAACGAGAAAACAACCTGAGGAACTTTAAGAAAGCTGTTTAACAGCCCTTTTAAAGGCCTTTCAGGCCTGTTTCTGAGTCTTGAGCTAAAGAGAAAAAACAACAGTAACCAAAAAGGAGAATCTTCCTTTAGTTTTAGGGCCGCCATTCCTGAAAGGAATGGAGTAAGGCCCGTATCTTTACATCCAACTGAGCTATGAGCTATGAGCTCGAGTCAAAAGAGGAGATAAAAGAGATGTAACAATGAAGGAGAATCTTTATCTTGTTATCTGCCCGCTATTCCTGTCAAGGAATAGAGTAAGGGCAGCCCCTCACAGCTTTGAGTAGCTCTTCCTTCACAGCTTGACTCTATTGCTTGCTTTCGCCTCTTTTTAGAGTCTCTTTTTGTTCTCTTTTTTGATATTACTTTATACTTGTAGGCCCCCTCACTCACGGAACAAGAACTTTATCAGCCTCAAGGGCGAGGGCTACCCTGCCAGCTCAATTTCACCTCCCCCTTGGTCCGTAAGGACGGAATGGAGCTTCTTTTGAGAGTGAAATACAGATGTTCCAGCTTTGGAGCGAGGGAGCGGAGCTTGTTTATGGCTCCGGCTTGGAGAGCTAAGCGAGAGGGGGGGTTTCGGGGGGTCCTCCCCCTGATACGAAGCTCTCCTTTTAAGAAAAACCCTCTCCTTCTCCCACTCTTAAGGTCAAGTCTGCTCAAAGGTCGCTTTCGTTGATTGAGCTTTCCTTGACCCAAAAGAGCTGGAGCTCAACTCTAAAAAGAAGGGGCGAAGCCGAGGGCCGCCATTCATGCAATGAATGGAGTCAGGCCCGACCTTTCCTTCCAGAGCTTGAGCTAGAGCTAGAGCTGGAGCTCTAGGCCGCCATTCCTGAAAGGAATGGAGTGAGGCCTTCCAAAAAAAAATGAAAAAACCACCCTTGCTTTTAGCAACGCTCTTTTCTGTATTACCACTCTAAAAGAAGAGCTACAAACCGAACTTTTGGACAATATAAGGGGTATGGAGCCAACGTCGCAGTTTAGGTATAGCTTGCCGAGTATAACTTTGTCCACACCGTTTCCGCAGTGGTTGTCTTTACTCAGCTGTCACAGCAGTTTCGGAATCCACACCCCCGAAGGGTGCGGCACGCCATCCGACTTACCGCAACAGATGACAGCCTTCTTGTACCGATGGCATCGTCCCTCACCTTATCTTAGTGCTTTCTCCCCTCAGAATGGATACTGTACAAGAGTTGGCTGGCTTCCACAAAACATGGCAGCAAAGCTCCAGAGGTTTTGAGCACTTAAGAAAGAATGAGGAACCACATCGGCTTTCTGTCATCACCTACGGAAATATGAAAACAATAATTTCTGTACAAACTTGTTTTCAAATTTCCAACTTCTTTAGGGGTCCGTACTTTTGTTGAGACTTATAAAGCTTTGACACTTTACACTTTGCCATGGTAGTTGATAGGAAATAATTTGTGTTGTTTTGTCAAGGTTTTTAACAAGATTAATTCTTTCCACCATAAGATTTCAAGTCTTATCATTTTTATGAGATTTGAAATCATTCATTTTGCTATATTTGAAATTTTATGGGAATTGCTACCTAAGAGACTATTAGCACAATATATCAAGTTATCAAAGAAAATACATATTATCAAATAACAAAACTGCAAAGTGTCAGACCTTATGTCTCCACCAAAGAACGTATGGACCCTTAAAACCTTACCAATATCCACATTTTTTGAGCAAAACATTTTTTTTTAGTAATAAACAACACTGTCCCGCTCATACCGACTTAGTCCAAAGAGACCACTATGGCGAATCACTATAGCAATTACACCATTTATCAATAAGATACGATCACATGGTTACAACATTATCACCATTCTCCTTCCTAAGTCAACGAGCATAAAATTTTCAAGAAATGAATAATTCTTCGGGTCCCATGTCTCAATGCAGAGATACATCTCAAGGTAAGTCCCTTGGGCCTCAATCTAGTGCCTTGAAAATAGGTACATTGATTCAAAGACCCTTATGCGTCTAACATAAAGCCCATGTGTCTCAATCTAATGGCTTCCACCTCAAAACAGGGGTATAAGGCCTCCACCTCAATCTAGAGACCCTTGCCAATTTTTGATAAGGAACGTTTTGGGTTTTTATAATGTTTTGGGAAGCTTGTTTTATAATGTTTTGGGACTATATTTGAATTCTCTTGTGGATAAAATGATGGAGCCTGATTTCTCATGAGTTTTAGCCTGAATTTACGGTTATTTATCATGATTAACGACAACGATAGCTCGCAAGTGTCCTAGGAATTTCTCATAGGAATGGCAATATTGTTGGTGTAATCGGGCTAAATCCCTGCATACATAGCCACTTAGCATATACAGACAGATAAAACAATTAATTATGATAAAGAATCACTTCACTGAGAGACGTTACAATTGAGTCTTTCTTGAAGGGATGTGGCAGCTCTATCTCTGGGATACAACTCAGCTCGGATTCTCTCCGGTCTTTCCAACGAATTTGCATTACTTGGTAGAAGACGGGGTACTGATCTTCCTTTAGGATGCCCTTTAAAATTAAATATTACTTATATATATCTATTTAATTGGATTTTATCATTAATCAAAATGTCCTAAAGTCCCATCGGATTTATAGAAAGAGATTATCTAATTAATTTAGATAATTTATGAAATTACCATTTTACCCCTTAGGGTTTTAAGGGCCTATTTGGTTACAGGGTTAGGTCCACTCTCATTTGGTCTAATCCTGGTTTAACCTATTCCAGTTTACGTCTGCACCTATTTTGTAAAGAATCTGATTCTGGTTTGACCAGAATCAATTTTGCCTTAAGTCCCGTTTGGTGCCAGGTTTAAGTTAAGCCATTTTTAACTTAATCCGAATTTGTTTGGTCACAAGTCTATGGTTAATCCGATTTTATCATGTTCCATTTCTGTTTGGGTACAAGTTTAGGCTTGTCCAGATTAACACATTCCACAAGATACCCCCTGTTTGGGTACGATGGTCCTTATAGGATCCATCATGTGGATATGGTGGTAGGTTTACACCCGAAATCGGATGGTCACCAAGATGGTTCTATCCTTATAAGACAGATCCATTGTTGTACTTGATCAGGTTTTCCAGATCGGGTAATCGAACGGTCCGCATGTGAACTGTTCTCTGATGGACGGTTAAAAAGCCCAAAGGTATTCTGCAACTCATCAGGAGCTAGACAGCAATCCATTTCCTAGTATCCATGGATCTGGATTAATCCGGACAGTCTGCTGGGTCTGGGTTCTGGAATATGGGTTTTGGGCCTTTATCTTTTTCCTTGAGCTCTAAGGTCCACCATTAATGGAGGTCTCCAGGTTAGGGTTCACTTAAGAGGTCCCTGGTTCGGAGTCCACCTGATAGACCATGGCTCAACCGGACTGGACCAGGGTGCACCTACTCTGGCTAAGGTCTAGTCTGGTGGCTCACTGGTCTCCTTCTTGGCTCACTCGTCTAGGTCTATGGATCTGGGTCTGGTCTGAGTTCCAACAGAATCCAGCATTCTCCAAGGCCCTCTATTTATAAAGGACCAAGGTCTCCTTGCATGAGAATGGACTCAACCAATTAGATGACTGATCTTGATTAACTTAAAATAAATACCAACTCAAGCGACTCGTGACGATATGAAGTGCAAAGTGCGCCTCATAGCGCCCAAAGCAGTATGCCCGCACCTGAGCTCGTGCCCGTGCCCGTGCCCATGCTCGTGCGTGTGCGCTCGTTGCGAGCACAGCTCGCGCACTCTAGTTATCATCTAAAAGAATTGGTGGGTCAAAGTCTACACCACACTCTTAGTTGTTGACAACTAAGCAATTAAGGGGGTAATTAAATCTTTTAGATTTACTTTTCATTTCCAATGTGGGGCTAAAGAAACAAGAGAAATACACTAAAAAGTGTGTTTTCTCTCTTTTTAAGAGATCCAACACCCACCCTAAACAAAGATTGAATCATGGGGGGTTTTGGTCCTAAATTAAAATCAAAACCCCGGATCCTAATGATCTGGTTTTTATTAATTTTAAAAAACAAATTTTAAATCAAATCAACAAATATGACCCGCCCCCTTAGGGGACTTGCCTCCGTAGGGGCCCCGACTCACCCCACCCCTATAGGGGCGGTTTTTTTTCAAAAAAATCGGGGGCGGGGCAGGGATGGTATACAAAAATAAAGACACGACTCGGTTTCGGGGCAGGGGCGGTTTTCGTATACCCCGCCCCGGAACCACTTTAATAATTAAATATATATATATATATATATATATATATATATATATATATATATATATATATATATATATATATAAAGTAGGGGCGGGGCTGGGGTGGGGATTTTATAAGCAGGGCGGAGCTGGTTTCACCATATATAAGCCCTGGTCGGGGGCGGGGCGGCTTTATAACCGGGTCGGGGCCGGGGAGGTAGAAAACGCCCCGCCCCGCCCCATTGCCATTCCTAATTTCTGAATTATTTTTTTTTCTAATGTGCTAAATGAGCATGAAGAATACATACCTTGGTTAAGCTGGCACAGCTTGCCTTGAATTTTTTTGTCGGGTTTTCAATTTGGTTGAGACAGTGACTCTTACACTTCTACAATCAACAAATGAGTTCAGCACATCATTCTCATCTTGTTTGTGCTGATTTTGTCATGTTTGGATTTGTGTTAACTGTTTCCTAGTTGAGAAAGTGAAGTGTGGCTGATGGTTCTGTGCCCTAGAATTCACGTGATAAAATGTGTCAATCATGAAAATATTTCTCATGCTTTATGGCTAAGTGGAAGAGATTAAACTACAATTACTCCTCATAGCATTAAAGCGTTACCTTGTCAATCTTTTTATCTAGTTGATGCTTCTTATCAAATCTTCATAGAATCATAGTAATAAAATTCTTTGATTTTTTCAAAAAGTCTTGAATAATATGCGATTTTTTCGTTGAACAATTAATTCACTAAAAATTCGTGATTTTTTCAAAAAATGCGAATTAAACACAAATTATTCTCGACTTTTAAAAAAGTTTTGAATAAATATTTAATATATTAATTATTTTTTTGGTATAATTAAAAATATATATATATATATATATATATTTTTTTTTTTTATATTTTTATTATTATTATTTTTTTCATATTGGCCATTATTTACCCAATTTATTTATGACAAATTGAGAATTTTGTCTATTTTTTTCCTGAAAATTTCCTTAGATGAATAATTTTCGAACTCTGGCTTGATAATTATGCATAGTTAGGCTTCCATCATGCACATATTCATAATCTTTTTGTTCTTTATCGTGTATGGACGTGTATTGATACATTGACAGTTTTGTTGTTCTCATTCATTTTTCTTGTTCTTGCTAACTTCAAAAAAAAATCTATAAATTGACAGTTTTGACTTCTTACAATTTTTTTTAAGGGCAATGATAGGCGTACCTGGTGAGTATTTAAGAGGGAGGGGGGGGGGGGGTGTGGGCTTGGAACAATGAGGTCCAGCCTTAGGTTTGCAAATACATATCCCAGGTATGTTAACTATTTTCCTTTAAAAAAAAAAAATGTAAGTCATATCTTTCACAAAAAGACAATCATTCTCCGTAAAATGTTTTACTTATGAAAGATTTTACATGCAAACAAAACCCAAAAAATGACAATTTTTTTTTTTACAAATTTGATTTGTTTTTCGCTATTTTACATTGAAACAAACAGAGCATAAGAAGAACAATTAATGAGAACAATCTAAACCATGGTGAAGGTTCGCTCAAATGACTAATGTAATGGATAAAATTTGTAAAAATGATTAAGTGTTAGATGACAAGCTCATCCTCGTTGTTGTGTTAACCGATGAGAGACACGTATTCAAATAGAGAACGAATCCATTCTCTTCAAGAGAAAAGACCTGTTGTCTTCATGACAACGTATTCGTTATTCAGAGGACGAACGTAGCCGCCCTCTTTGGATAACGATTTTTTTATCCGAGTTCTCTTACACAACGGGCCCGAGTTTTAGTCAGCAACGAGACCGACTCGCAAGACGAAATAATCAGGAGATGATCATTCTACTTTGTTGTTAGGTGAAAAACACTGTCTTAGCATTTAATGCATTTAATACTATTCATCTCAGCCGGTTTTCGACCCCAGACCGACCTTACAAATAATAGGCTAACATGTGTGACACGTAAGACTCAAGATCTATTTGACATATTTGGTAATGATCATAAAGCAAGTGGCATGGTCATCTATGGCTATCTATGGTTATACATAGCTAAACCTATAAATACCCCCAGAGACTTAGTGCATAAGGATCGCAAATTTTCGTATTGCTCACTCTTATTGCTCTAGTTTTCTTACTGTTCATCATCTCCTTCATATCCTGACTTTATCATCGGAGTGTATTATAGGGTGTACACCCTTCTCTTCTCTACCTAATTAGTAGCTGGAGCTTTGATATCTTCATTCTACCAGTAAACTAGACTTCGAAGTAGCAGATGACGCGTGGACTCTCCGAAAAATTCCCGCACAGCTATGATGGTGAATGTCAGCCCCATATTAAGAGGATGTGATGATGAGATCCTTTCTCACATAGGGAAAGCCCAATAGATTAGTTAAGACTTGGGATTCTCTAAGCTATAACTGGTCGAACCTGTCTCAAAGAGACTAATTATAACTATATTTGTCTTGCCATTAATTTGTTGTTACTGTTACGTGTAAGTCTAGGTTGTTTTTCTTTCTCTTTTTCTTGCACTTGACGTTAACATGGATGAAAAATGGACATATGTCATCTTCAGGTTGTAATTGGTGTATTTGAAACCGGTTATAACTAGAGAGAAGTCTTAGTTAAAGTTTCTTTTAGGTGACCGTTAAAGATTGCCCATTCATTCACATTCATTTAGATGAAAAAAAGAAAATAACACAAAAGATTTTTCTAGATCAGTGTTACAGAAAAACTTTCCCAATCATAGTATTTTTAGTTGTACTTAAGCATCTACTTGTTAGTCAGTTAGTGGGGTTGGTTGGGTTAGTGGAAATGACATATCAACCGCTCTCTCTAAATTGAAACTAAGACCATCCACATCAAATGAGGTACGTTATAATCTGAGTAAGAGTTTATTTGGCTTATTAATTCTAGTTGAATTAACATTAATCTAACTAACATTAAAAAAAAACACTCCAAAGCATCTTCATTAACCATCAGACGAAAGTCATCCAATGGCCACAAAAAATATGGTTGATTTTTAAAGTGTATTTTTTGGTCAGTTTTTAGGAAGACTTAAGCGGGTTAACATTTTTATGCAATTTTTTTTTAACTATCAAATGATTTAATTTGATAGCTACTATAAAGGATCTTGGTGTTAAGAAAATACGAAAAGCTAAAGAAGTAAAGAAAAAATAATACCAAGGTCAATATCATAAAATGCGAAGGGGGATAACTACAACAAGGAGGGGCAGCTGCACCCTTGAGCTTTTGAGTTTTTTTAATTTTATATTATTTAATTAGGCATAGCTGTAGGGCAATGAGGTCAATTCTTCCAACTTTTGAAAAAAAAAATTATAATATATATAATATATCTTTCGAAAAAAATAAAACCTATTGTATGATCCTAAAAGAAAAAATTCTTGAGCCTATGCCCTCGACCCCTCCTAGACTCAAACTATTATGTACCCGCCTAATCATTCTTTACAAACCCATAACCCATAAGCAATTAATGACATTATCATTTGACCATGCTTGTTCCCCTTCCCAAAAACCCCGCTCTATCCCTAATAGCAACACTAATCACTTGTCTTTGTATTACAATGTTGTTTTCCACAAGACAAATGTAGCCTTAATCACAACATCCTTTTAACTCAAAAAGTGTATTAGAACAAAATATTTTTACTTGACTCTCATGCAAAGTATTTTGTAATATTGTTAATGCAGTCAAAATATTACTTAGGCAACACCTAGGTTACCGTTACGCCAATGCCCTTATCGCATAATCCCAATCTAGGCAAGCACTTCCTTAATTTTAAATTTTAATAATTTTTTTATGGTCTAAACAATAACCAAGCAATGCCTCCCCATGGGATCCCCTATAGCCTACACATTGCTTGAATACACACATCCAATGGAGTTAAGATTCACTCATTCTTAGGGTTAAGCAATCTAATCTTGGTTTAAAAAAAACAAACAAAAAATATTGACTTTAATTCTCTTAAAATTAACCATAGTTAAAAAAGTGTTAAAAGAGACACGTGGCCATGACATTAAACTACATAGGCTAATGCGTGGGGTGCTAATGCGTGGGGTGCTAATCACTGCCAAAAAGAAATTTATCACATGATGGTTAAGGGTGAAGAAAAGTAAAGTTAACCGTTCCCTTTCCATAAGTTCTTTTAGAAATAAAAAATAAGAGATTGAATAACAACCAATCGCGATTGAACTCGGGGAGAGTTAATCACACCCATAAGTCAACACCTCTTCATTTTAATTCCTAATAACCATAGTTAAGATTCACTAATCCTTATGATTCAACAATCTAATCCTAATTTTAAAAAAATATATTAAAAAAATTAACCTTAGAATTAAAATTTCTTAACCCTAAGATTAATTTTTATAAAAAAAGCTAAGGATATATCTTAACCACGGTTAATAGAGGTTAAAAAGGACACGTGTTGAACTTTGGGTGCGATTCCATCTCGTAACATAAATGCAACGCAGGCCCGCAAGCATGAGTTTTGAAATCGCTCGAGTTGATTCCGAGTCGGCTCAGTGAATCCTCTCACTAAAACGAGTTTCGAATAAAACCCTAAACCCCACATTCATCTCTTGCTCTGTCTCCCTTAAAGGTGCGTATGCTCTCTTCTTTCCTTCCCTAATTTGCTGACATATTCATCATTCGAAAACCCTAGATTTACTGTAATTAGGGTTTTATTTTGCCTGCACATCACTTCTTAGAAACCCTAGATTCAAAGAATCAATGGCAAAGAAGCGAAAGCACATTGAAACCCAGCCTTCAGTACCTTTGAAGAAAGACGAAAGCTCTACACAGAGACCCAAACGGACGCTTTTGGGATGGAAAGACAAAGTCGAAGAGAAAGAGAAGGATTCTCCGATTTTTAAGAACAGAGAGAAGGTCTTGGTCACTTGCTCGCGTCGCATTAAGTACAGGTAATTCGATTTTGTTATCTGAATTTAGGTTTGATTATTGGTTTTACTGACGAAGATGGTTTCAATGATTTGTAGGTACCGGCATTTGATGTTGAACTTGGTATCGCTTTTGCCTCACTGCAAGAAAGATAACAAAGTCGAGTCGAAGGAAAGCAAAGGGGCAACACTGAACGAGCTAGTTGAGCTCAAGAACTGTTCTTCCTGTCTGTTTTTTGAGGTAATATTTTACCCATTTTATGATTTTTCCTTGGATTTTGATCTGGTTTATGCTATTCATCTAGGACTCTTTTACCTTTTTTGTTGTTTTTTTTCGTTTGTTTCATTTTAAGGATCTAATTTGGGTGTTTTGTCAGATGGGTAGTTGATAAAGTATAGATTTTACTGGGTATGAGTATGGCATTTCTATTTGGAGTTGTTAAATGGATTATTCAATAACGGATAATCCATTATTGAATCCTCGTGGATAAAAAAACACGCAGAGAAATCAAGTTGATTTTGTTTTGTTTTGATTTTCTTGCTTGAATGTTTCTCGTGCTGATTTGATCCATTTTTCTAAATTGTGATTATTATTTCAGTGCAGGAAACAGAAAGATCTTTACCTCTGGATGGCCAAGAGCCCTAATGGGCCATCTGTTAAATTTTTAGTGAATGCTGGTAATTTCTTCAGTTGATTTTGCTTACTATGAAGGCTTCAGTATTAGTTTACCTTATAGATGTGCAGTTCTTGCATTTCCCTTTTGAATGATCATTGCAGATTGTTCTTCTCGGGTGTTGTTAAAGATGGTTAATTCCGTTTCTTAAAGTTTTGAGAAACAGAGTCCGATTAAATAAAACTTTTTTGGTCCCTTTAGTGCACACGATGGAAGAATTGAAGCTTACTGGAAATAATCTGAAAGGGTCACGCCCGATTTTGACTTTTTCCACTAATTTTGATAAAGATCCTCATTGGAAGCTTTTGAAGGAAATAATCACGCAGGTATTTTGATTTCATTCCCCTTTCCTATAGAAATTGGTTTGCAGTTTATCAATTTGCATATCTAGATCAAAGAATTGTTCCTCTTGCTTTGTGAAAGTTGATCTTTGCGAAATACTTTTTAATATTCCTCAGATTAGAGCAATAGCCAACTTGGAAATTTATATGGAACTTTGTTGTGGGTAATGCAAGATGCTGTCCTCATTGCTGATATTGGGCTACATGCATTGGGTTGTTACCTACATATTAACCTCGTTCCAATAAGCATAGGGTCCTAAACTTACAAAATTCAAGCCACCTAATCTCTCATACCCATAGTGTCTAGGTTGCCTTGCCTCAAAACTACCTAGTTTTATGAAAGTTGTTCCAGTTAATGATAACCTGATAAAAGTTGTTCCAGTTAATGATAACCTTCCCCCTGCCCTTTATATATCCCATGGAAAAAAACTTCAGTAAGAGAACCATTATCTCTTTCTTAGGAAGGAAGAGACACAATCCTCCCTTTTCTCCAATTCTTAAGAATTAAAATATCCATAAGAATTGAAAGTAGAATTGGAATATCCACCCTAGGGGGTAGATATTGCAATTCCAATTCCATAGGAATGGGCATCGTAAACTAACCTTGACTTAAAACTCTCCCGACCTTGACTCCTCTTTTCATCTTTCCATCGTCTCAACAGCCCTCAAACCTAACCCCATCTTAATCCCTACTCCTGCTACAACAATGACCAAATTAAAGGGCAGCGACGGCCACAGAAACGGCGATGGCAGTGGCGACAGGTGTTTTCTCTCTCCCTGTTATGTGTTTCCTTTCATTCCTTTGATCTGAAATTTCTTCTCAACATCTCCATCTCTCTCTGAAATTTGCAACTCGTATCTCTCTGAAATCCGAAATCTGAAATCTGCAACTCAAATTATAATGGACAAAGAACCTTTATCTCCATCTCTCTCTGAAATCTTCAACTTATATCTCTCTGCAATTTAATCTACAACTTTTTGAGAAGGGTTTTGGAACCGTCCCATGTAGCTCTGAGTTGCAAAAGAAATTCTCAAATGAATGATAAGGGTTCAGATGCCTGCTCTGTAATAGCTATTCCCACTACCATATATTTGGGTGCATGGGGTGTTAGCCAGATTCATCTGTGGTTCCATGGGTGTCAGCTAAGATGGTTCAATAGCGATGGGTTGTTTTTGTTATCCAACAGCTTGAATTTCGCTTTTGGCTTTGTCACTATCCCGGCTGTCACTTTGTTTCTACTAGTTGTCATCCACATGGATAGTTCAAGAGTAGTTTGGACTGCCAACAGGGCTACTCTGGTTAATATTTTTGATAAATTTGTCTTTTATGACAATTGGAATGTGTGCTTGGAAAAAGACGGTACATGGTTTGGTGTACAGATACTGCAGACAAAGGACTTATTGCCATGGAGTTGCATGACTCTGGCAATTTGGTTTTGCTGGGGAATGATAGTAAACTCTTTGGCAGAGTTTTAGCCATCTCACTGGCACCCTTTTGTCCGATCAAAATTTCTTCGATGGAATGAGACTTGTAAGCAACCCCAACACAAATAACTTAAGCTATTATCTCGAAATCAAGCCGTGAGATTTGATTTCGTACGGGGCACTTCCAACTCCACAAGTCCACACTCTTATTGATAATTATGACTCTCTCTTGTAAACATGTTTTGCGACAGTCTTTGTCAATGACCGGCATAGAGTATCATAGAAGTTCGTCTGGCGTTCTTGTCTTAAATTAGAGTGAAGCACATCTAATTATGTCTTTTTTGATATGGTGAGGAACATAAGTAAAAATATTGATCTATTCTTTACAAAAGAATGGCTGACAGAAGCTCCAAGAACATGTTTTCATAAATTGATAAGAAGGCAACTTTGCCGAGGTGATCAATTCCTTATTTTTTTTCCTTGCTGCCTATAATGTAGTTGGCTACACTGGGTTGCGGGTAGGGCTGTACTCGGGCTGGGCTTGACCGGGCTTGGCCAAGCCCAGCTCGGCTTGAAGTAGCTTGATCGAGGCCCGAAGCCCGGCTCGGCCCGAAAACAGGTTCGATTGTGCAGCCTGAAGCTCGGCCCGAAAAAAAAAAATTGGCTTGAAGCCCGGCTCGGCCCGAATTGATTCAAGCTCAAGCCGGGCTTGGCTTGGCTCGAGCTCGGCTTGAATCCCTCTTTTTTTTTAAAAAAATAAAATTTTATATTATTTATATATATAATAATGATATATATAAATAATATATATATATATATATATATATATATTTTTATTTTTTAAAATAATTTTCGAGCCGAGCCGAGTTCGGGCCGAGCCGAACCTCAATTGAGCCGGGCCGAGCCGCACAGGGGTGGGCTTGAGCTTGGCTTGAATTGGCTTTCGGGCTTTTTTTTAGGCTTGGGTTGGTTTGTTCGAGCCCAAAATTTCGGGCCGATCTCGGGCCGAACCGAGCCGAGCCGAGCCGCACCAACGGGCCAATCGGGCTTTGTGCAGCCCTAGTTGCGGGGGAGGGATTGATCTGTTTTTTGTAGGTCAAGGTTCAGCCATTCCTAGTCAACATTTTCCACTTAAGCTGTTTTCTATTAACTAGAATTTAACTAAGAGGGGTTTGTCATGGCCCAATTGTTTGATGCAATTAATGTGGAAGGCATGGGTGCAATTGGCCAGAACTCTTAGCTTCTATTCTTCTTGAAACTCATTCAAGTAAACCACACACTCATAAGCTCCCTCTATATTGCATGTTGATAAGTTGTATCAAGAGGTCAGTAAGATTTCAGATTTGAGTGAAGATATGTATCTTGGTACCATTGATTTTTCAACAACTGATACAAAAAAAAAAAAACGTGTTTTGAGCCTCTTGATGAGTTCAATAAAGGGTTGGTTGTTGAGGCACGTAGTTCATCGTAATTACAATGAGTCACTTTAATGACTTGTTTTGTATTTTTTTTCTCATTTAGAAGTGTACTTTTGTTATTTGTTATTGTACTTGATTCTGAATGTTTTAGACGTTTTGAATTATGCATTTTTATGTATATCATGTATGTTGATGTTGAACAAACAAATGAATTCTCAAACAATTCTATAAGCATCCAAACAGTGGAATTGGAATTCAAATGATTTTTTTAGTAATTCTCACGGTCTCAGCCAAATATTAGAATTCCAATACATAAGCATTCTAATTCATATATATTACAATTCCAAAGAATTGCAATATCCACGATATTGCAATTCCTGCCATCCAAACAGACCCTTATGGATTTTAATGCACGTTTTGGTACCTTCGTGTAGTGTTTTAAAAAGCGTGTGAGGTTTACGCCTCAAGGCTTGCCTCGGGGCAAGACTTAAGGAAAATGCCTTGAGGCTCAACCATAAGGCTTAAACCTCATGAGGCTCACATATTGTACACGAATACAAATATATATATATATGTATTTAAATCTCTCTCTCTCTCTATATATATATATACTATAATCTTTCATTAACTTTTTGAATTTTTTTTACAATTTTTCTTATATTTTATTTATTTCTTAAAATGAGAGAGCATGAAGCTTTCTTGTAAGGCTTATGCCTTACGCCTCGAGGCTTACGCCTCATGCATCTTAAGGTCCTAACGTCTCGCCTTACGCCTTCATGTTTTAAAACATTACCTTCGTGTACAAATTAAGTATCAACATTTATTTGATTTTGATAAATAAGATGTCCAAGGTTGATCATCTATTGACATAGAAGTAGCGAGAGCTACTATAAGAATTACCTCTTCTAGGTTTTGCGACATAATGGATTTTCTCATCCAGGAGAAAATCTCTATTAGTTTTTCTTTTTCCCCTTTAAAAGCTTGTCTATAAAAGTTCTCTCATTAATGAGAGTAGATCTAGGGTTTGAATGAGGAGAAGGAGACAAGACGATGAGAAAAGAGAGAGTGGGATGCTAATAGTTAAGCACATCCCCCTCTATTCTTTATTTAAATAAGCACTCTTAATAACAAAAGACATAACCCTTATTAAAAGGGCTGAATATAAAAGGATCTATTGGATTATATTATTAGGCCCATTACAACATCCCCCTCAAGTGAGGTGTAGATATTTAACATGCCCAACTTTCCTACAAGCCCATGATGTTGAATAGAAGCCACAGTCTTTGTGAGAACATCCACCAATCAGTTATGATAAAAGGTAGAAAAATGACCTTAGATGCTGCATTCTCTCATAAAAATGCATATCAACTTCAATATGCTTCTCAGGTGAACCGGGTTACATGCAATGCTAATGACAGCTTTATTATCACAGTATACTTCATCTCTGTTTGCGTTTGGTTTGAAAAACTTAGTTTTGTAATGAGTCTTGATCCACAACAACTTGCATGCCTCATGTGCCATGACTTTATACTTAAACTCAGTACTAGAACTCACAACCATTGCTTGCTTTTTAATCCTCTAAGTAACCAATTTCCCACCAACCAAAGTGCAATTTCTTGATGTATTTCTGCTTCTACTTGCAAGCGTCCATTTCTACAAAAAAAAAAAGCCTCTTCCAGGTGATGACTTCAAATATCTCAATACTCAACAGCCTCTAGGTTAGCCATCCTTGGCTTATGCATAAATTGACTAATTATGCTCACAATGTAAGCAATATATGGATGAGGCAAAGACATAAATCAGCCTCTTAACAAGTCTCTGAAACATACATCTTTGAGCAATTTTTCTCTCTCATGGTCAAGCTTAACAATGGCTTCTATAGGGGTCTCTACCATAGTAAGTTCGCGATTCATTCGCGAATTAAACTTACAATTCGGTTACTGTTTCAATCGGCTGTCCGATTCAAACATTCGGATGTATACGTGATTGTTTGGTGCAAAACGAACTATTCGCGAATAAGAAAAGTTTTATTAAAAAAAGGAACGAATTCTTTATCTTCTCTCTGGCGAGCTCTCTACCTTGCCCTCTAGGTAGCGTCTGGTTCTGCCTCTCTCTCCGAGTTAATTCTCACTTGTCCTCACCATCATCGGATTACTGCCGTTGCCGGATCTTTCTCTCCCTCTCTCCTGCGTGTGATCACTCTCTGTTTTTTTCCTTACCCTCCCTCGTTCATCTAGGTCTCTCTAGCAATCTGTTTCTGTAACGACCCGGAATTTTAATATAATAAAATTATGTGTTTATGGGTCCTTAATGGAGGTTAATTAGTTAATTATTTGTTAAATTAATAAAAAGTGGATTTTGCTCGGGATTGAAGTGCACCGAGGAAATCTCAGTATTTTTTGGCGAAAATCGCACACAGTGTACCGGTCGACTGCCGGGACACACCCCTACCGTATCGGTTCCGTCAGGTACCATTTCGCGGGACCGCGGGGCCATTATGTGTGATAAAATTGAGAAAAAGGGGAAATTTTCATATTTCCAGAAATTAGGTGGGACCCAATATTTGTTGGAGATCCTAATAGAAATCCGTGCGGTTGGCAGTAATGCGTGTCGGTCGGCCGTGGGGACTAATGTCTGTCGTCTCGGCAGTTAGTTATCTCAAACGAAGAAACGGCGGTCTGTTTTGTGTTCGAAATCAGGAAATTAGTGGCTTTTGCAATTTTCTTCCGGACTAAAGTGTAGCTGTCAATACTCAGTATGTTTCTTCGAAATTTTTACAGCCGGTGTCAAACGATCCCAAGTTCAGTCACCTAAAGTTTCGTCAAAATCGGACTCTATGTAGTAAGGTTTCGAATAACGTAAATGCATAAAAATTCAAAAATTGGTCAAAGAGTCGACCGGTCAAACGAGTTGACCGGTCAACTCTCCACACATTATTGGTCATGTGCTGTTGCACATGATCCCATCCCCTTGTATAAGGAGGGTTAAAACCCTCATTCTCTTATATTTTCTGCAGAGACAGAAGGCTGTCACACAGCATTTTAGAGAGAGAAAGTGAGGAGAGAGAAAGGAAGAGAGAGAAAGAGGAGAGAGAAAGGAAGAGAGAGAAAGGGAAAGGGAGGTCCCCTTAGGGTTTTTCAACGTCCCTGACGCGTTGGCGACGTTTGATTTCTTCTCTGACGCCTCGATTTGCGTGTAGAGAGAAAAAAGGTAGAGAGAGAAAGTGAAAGTTAGAGAGGAGTTTTATCTTGGGGTTGATCGCCCTCCCAGACGTGTTGGCGGTGTCCGTTTTTGCGCCAGTCGCCTTGAAACGCGTGAAGCAGGTAAAACCCCTCTTTTCTTCTCTTTTTCTCCTTATTTGCTATATTATTTTATCTGCAATATATGCATGTCTTTTGGCGTGAATGAAAAAGGGTCGGAGACCCCTATGTGATGTTTTGGTTTTATGTGGTCTATCGGGGAGCCCAGATCGGGTCCCGGGTAAATTGTATCGCCACTTTAGGGTGACGAAAAGTTATTTTGAAAGTCATATAAGGCTATGTAGACATCCGTTAGCCTGGAAACGTTCCCTAACGGGACGGTGTGTTACCAGAGTTGGTTTACGGGTGCGAGGCTCAAATATTTCAGTTAATCAAGCGAGGCTTGGGTTAACTGGGGTTAACCTGTGGTTAGAAAATCTAACCAGGGTTAAATATAGTCCGTGGTTCCTCTTTGACTAGGTCAAGAGAGACGGTGTCCAGTAAGACCCGGGTTCTTCCGTGACTGATAGTCGGGAGATGTCGGTCTGTTTGTCTAGGTCGTCCGTGGTGCCTCTTGGACTAAGTCAGGAGTGGCGGTGTCCTGCATGGCCCGTGGTTCCTCCGTGACTGATAGTCGGGAGATGTCGGAGTCCTAGGGAGTTCAAAGTGGCTGAACATCAGATAGTGTATAGTCCGGGGTTCCTCTCTGGGTGGGTCAGAAGATGTCGGCACCGTGTCTATCGGGGTCCCTTCTTGGTGGAACGTCAGGAGATGTCGGCATTGGTATAGATGTCGGGGTTCCTCCGTAGACTAGCCAGAAGATGACGGTAGACAGGTTGGTCGGGGTTCCTTCTTGGCTGATACCCAGGGAGATGGCGGCGAATACACGGTAGATGTGGCCAGTCAATTGAATGGAAAAGTTTTCCTTATTGGGTGAATGCCCATGTCGTGTGTGTAAGCTTCGGATACGAAGTAGTCTGAGTTGGTATACTCAGAGTTGGTGTATTTGTTTGAGTTGATGGACTCATGGTTCGGTATGGAATCGTCGGATTCCAGGTGAGTTGGGTTGTTATACCCAAGGTTTGGTCGTGTTCGGGTGAAAGCCAGAACAGCGTGTGTGTGAGTCAAAATGACTCAATGTATTATGGTTAGGATTTAGAGACTTTAAGCTGAACATTTGTGGGCTGTGGCCAATTAATAGAGTCTCAGGACTCGAAATGAAATATGATTGATGATCAAAACGATAACTTGGTAATATAATACATTCATAACTGAACTTCATAATTGGAAAGTAATGTGAGGTCGGGAACCTCGGTTAGGGTGACGTAACCCTAAGTGACCTTGGGTCACAATTTATTATATACTGTTCTATTTTACTGTAACAAGCAAATTGAACTGCTTATTATATCATTATTGATGCGTGTTATTATGTGGAAAATAGTTTAGAAGGATTGTGGTTTTATTGGGCTTAATAGCTCACTGACTTTTTATGTCAGCACATCTCGGAGCTGCTGACCAGTAAGTGAAAAGTCCAACTGGATATTTTGGAAGCTTATACGAGTTGTACCCGGCATGATAGAAGCGCCTACTTTTGTAAAACAAACTTGATGTAAATAATATAAGGATATGGTTTGTATGATGGCTATTGTGATGATAGGTATTATTTGCTTTTTGGAAGCATCTGATAAATGTTTAAATTTCCCGTATTTTCGCTGGTAAAGTCTTCCGTTTGCATGATTTGACGAACGGACGCGCGTCTCGGAACTTGATTCCCTAGGCGCGGGTTCGGGGCGTCACAGTTTCTCTTCTTGTCTTTGATCTCTCTCTCTACTTGGGCCATGATTACATTGACGACGATCAAGATGTTTGATTATTGTCGTTTGATCGTCCTCCATCGATGGGGAAGCTGAGAGATAATACAAAAATCTTCATGGAAGCTGAAGAATTATAAACTGAATAAAAGAGTCTCCAATGGAGTTACTTTATTTTTGACAGGGCAACTTGTGAAGTGCGAGCCAACTCAGAACGTCAATGCCATCGTTGAGAGAGGCGGTAGTACTGTTTGATCCAGCCATCTGTCATCTATTACCTTTAGTGGGTGACTAATTTCAAAGATTTAATGGAGAGACATATTTTTGTTATGTGTTGGCATTCCTTTGGGCTGGAACTTGTTTTATACGGAAAGAGCTGGATGGATCGTGTCCAATTGCGATTGAATTCGAGAAAGTTCAATTGCACTCATTGAACCCCTTTAATTGCCAATTTAACGATGGTTATAAAGTTTTAACCATTATGTTAATATTTTTTTTGGAAATCGAGGTTCAATGCTTAATCATAAGCTTCTTTTTTTTTAAAAAAAATCTTAATAATAGTTAATGGAAATTAAAAATGACACATGTTAACTTCTGGGTGCGATTGAACTCCCTTGAGTTCAATCATGATTTAATATGATTCCTACCCGAGATGAAGTATCAATCATTAAATCCATTTGGTATTACCCTTCTGTGATCGAACCACTAACTGAGATCAACCCTCTATGAGGACCAACCAAAAAGATGGGGACTAAATTTTTTATTTTGATTCTTTTTATAGACCAATGAATGTAATATAGATTATAGACATATTTAAAAAAAAAATTATATCATTAGATTGTGTATTATACATGTTTATTTATTTAAAGTTTTAGTTTAATTTAATTGTTTAATACTAAGATTTGATTTATTTATTTATTTATATCTTATTTATCCACTTAAGTCACATATCTTTATTTATTCAATTACATAAACGTCTAAATATAGATAACCTTATACATGCATTTTTATATTTAGCCGACTTTTTGGACAAAAAATTTTAGTTTTGGCACGAATTATACTCGAACTATTCCCGTACCGTATTTTTAACGTCCATCGTTTTTTTCACCGAATTTTTGAACGAATTAATAAATTATTTTTCCGATTTATACACGAATAATTCCCGTGCCGAATTTTTGCCGTATACCGAATTACTAACTATGGTCTCTACTAGTTTTTTCCTAAGCTTCCCTTTGTCTTTCAACAGATTAAAAATGCATTTCCTTTGACAAATGGAGATACCTTTACATGGTTTGATAACTTCAATTCCAAGAAAATACCTAAGCAATCTCAAATCTTTAATATCGAATTCCTTGGTGTGGAGATCCTTAAGCTCCTGTATGACTGTATCTTACTTGGGTTGTCACCAGTAACAACAATGTCATCCACATAAACAAGCAGTGTAGTAGTAGTACCTCACAGATGTTTCACAAACAATGTATGATCAAAGTGAGACTGCTTGTACCTAAACCTCTTAATAGCTCCACTAAATTTCTCAAACTAGGCTCTAGGTGAGCAAGTGACTATTTAAGATCATAGATTGCCTTCTTCAATCGACATACCTTACCCTTCTGATTTTGAATGCTAAACCTGAGGGTAGAGCCATATAGACTTCTTCCTGAAAATCTCACTAAAGGAATGCATTTTTTACATCTAACTATTAGAGAGGCCCCAACAAGTTAGCTGCAACTGAGAGGAGAACTCTAACTGTATTCATTTTACTACCAGAGCAAATGTATCTTGATAATATATTCCAAAGGTTATTGTAAACCCTTTGCAACCAATCTAGCCTTGTATTTATCAACTGCACAAATTGTCCTGAATTTACTGTGTATACCTACTTGCACCCAACTAGATCCTTAGTTAAGTTTGGCTCCACAATCCTTTCAATAATGTATCCAACATCTTGGCCGACCGTGACCACTAGAAGTAATTTTGGCCATCCAATTTCACCACACTAATTTGCATACCGAGATTCTTCGATGGTTGAGCCACAAAGGAAGTAAATATTTGAGCGTTCATTGTTGACGGAGTATCACCCATATTATTGATTCCAGATATAATGTTGAGTAAACAAGTATATGGGGGCTGGGGCACAACCACAATTTCAATTTGAGTATCCAAAGGCACACAAGAGAGACTTCAGACTTCTAACTACGAAAAGAAACACCCACCACATGCAAACAAAGAGGTTGCTATGCACAAACCAGCCACTGACAACTATTACTGATCTCCACCGACCAGTTACAAAAAAAATTGGGACTGCATAATCAAATTGCATAGAAAACTAGAAAATGGTACTTGTGCTCTAGAGAAATCATCAAAACTCCTTCAATCTTAACATAATCTCTCAAAACTTGTTTCGAACATTTCATAATCATAAACCACAATAACCATGTCCTACTTGCTTCATCAATAAATGATTCCAACTATCTGTTTGATGAAAAATTGGATTTTTTTTGGGAAATCAATCGAGTGGCTGGAAACACTCTTAAGGTTGTGTCCTTTTCTTGAGGTGGGTTTTTTGAAGTCTCAGAATTTTACAATGCCCATGTTGTTCTTTTGTCAAAAACCCCGAGACATTAAACACCCATGGGGTTTAAAGTCCCAGCAAAACAGGACTTTAATGTCCCAAGCAGAATTGCTGAGCGTTTAAAAACTGAGCTCGTGGGTGTTCAAAATCATTGTATCCATCCCTTCCTAGCAAAAGTTTTTTTGCTATCATCAGAGATCGTTGAACGTGTGCCGGATGTCTATTGTTTAAGGCAATGTATTCAAGGCATCGCCTAGGCGTTTTTGGGCTTTCATCGCCTAGGAGCCTCTCTAAGTAAGCGAAAGTCATCTGGATCCTCTAACTATTAGCCTGTTTTATAGTTTTATAGCTTATCGACGTATAAATATCATTTAAGTAAATGATTTTACACTTAAGATATTTACTTCATTTATTATGATATTTATATGTGAATAAGATTATACCCCAATTGAATTCTGAAGATTAAAAAGTCAACTTTATATTTCAAAAACAAAATCCGCTTTTTAGGGATTAGGTCAAAATTTCAACTAGCAAATGTTAAGGTATTTCTCCAATCTTTAGATTTCATAAATTCTATTTTATCAAAACCTTATTAAAACCCAGAGTTCCGGTAAAACATCCTCATATTTTAGCCTTCAATGATATTTTTATCTAAAGGGTCAAAAGGTCAAAAAGTCACCTAACAGTTTAGCAGAAAAAAGACTTACATTCAAGATTTATAACAGTAACTGTTAATTTGCCTAGATTATGGTCAACTCTAGGAGGCTTGAATTGTTATGTGGTAGAAAGCACGGATACTTTGAAAATGGAAACGTACCCGTATCGGATACGGCACTCTAAGGTAAAACTTAGCTGTTTTTCATAATTTCTGCCGTACCCGTATCGTATCGCCGTATCTAAGTGTTGTCGTACCCGTGCTTCCTAGGTTATGTGTATATATTAATATTATCTATATGTTTATTTAATATATATATATTTAAATTAATTATTTTATCGACTAGGCATTGCCTAGATGCCTTGACAACACTGGTTTAAGGTTGTTTCTTCATCTTATTTTTTTCTTGGTTTCAATCGGAGAAGATTTCGATCTAAGGGGATGGGGTTTTCATCAACCGGAGACTTGCTCTCTTTCATCTCGATAGCGGTAAGATTTCGTTTACTTCAAGATTTTTTAGTTCACAAGCCTTGAATTCTTCTTGCTCGAATCAAGCCTTCTCCAACATAGTAGTTTTTTTAGAGCAAGAGAGTTTGTTGGTATGGCTTCTAACAGCAGCCCTAGCTGATGTCTCTTCTCTTCTTCGGTCCCTTGGTTCTTCCATTTTGAATTTTCTCTTGTCTGGATGATTGTAGTGCTTTGATACCAAGTAAATTTATAGGGTTTGAATTAAGGAGATGAGAAAAGAGAGAGAGTGGCACATGGATAGTTAGGCACGTCCCCTCTAATCTTTATTTAAATAAACACTCTTAATAACCAAAGACATAAATGCCCTTATTAAAGGGCTGAATATAAAAGGATTTATGAGCTTATACAATGAGCTAATAGGTGGTTGTTTACAAGACCCTTGGAGTCTAAGCAAAGGCAGAGCCACTTGAGCGTTTGAAAAAAAAGATTACTATGTTATTTAATTATTGAATGGGGCATAGCCACCATGGTGCAAGGGGGCAACTGCTCCCCTGAACTTCTATAAATTTTTTTTAATAATATTATTTAATAGGGCATAGCCATGGGCAAGGGGACAACTGGCCTCCTAAAATTTTGAATTTTTTTTTATACTATATTATTTAATTATTTACGAAACACACCAACGATCACCCACAATTTTTTTTGATTGGTAAGCAACCATGATATATAAATAGAAACAGGTATTGCACGAACTTGGTCCTCAAACAAAAAAAAGAGAGTTGGACCCCCCCACTCCCCCTCCCCTAGATCCATAATATTCCCTACACGGGTAATCATTCTTCACAAATCCATCAGCAATTACTAACATTTTCAAATGACCATCGCTCCCCCCTCCCCCTCCGGCCCTCCCCCCACCCCAACACACACAAGAAAATCCTTGTTCCGCCCCTGAGTCTAGGTTTATGGATTTGTAGGCTCTAAAATCTTGTCCGCAATCAAAATCCTTGTTCCGCTCTTGGGTCTAAGTTAATGGATTTGTAGGCTCTAAAATCTTGTCCGCAATCTTTGCTTGCTTATAAAAAGGTGAAAATTTGAACTACCAATAAGAAAAAGTAGTATAACTACCAATAAGAAAAAGTAGTATTAACTCATGCCTACTTCTTCAAAAGAGGAAATGGAATGGTCCTTTGGTAGACTAATGAATGATAATGCTTCTTGGCGCATGTGGTGTACTTGCAGTGGAGAGAAAGAAATAATTTATTTTCTACTAAAAATACACCAATATGATTTTATGTGCCAAAATCACCTGACTGAATGCTACAGCCATCTAATTTATTGTATCCTTTTGGAAATAATTCAAAGAGAAGTTTATGAAAAGGATGGTTTTGCTCTGATTGGTCTAATTTTGTGTATGAGATGTCACAAATTTCTAGTAAGATCGATTCAGTTATTGACATTACTCCCTGCATGTGCAGCACGCATATTGGTAAATTATTCATAGACTGTCTTTATGGTTTGTCCAATGCTTAGATTTCCACATCCTTGAAAATTTTCTTTTGGCTTGGTTGTTCCTGGCCTGCATCATGGCTATCAATTTGATGATGCTAATCTCTATAACTGTAAGTTTTTGTAAACATATGGCATCACTTCTCCTTTTCAACTGCCAAACTTTGTACTGAGACATTCATTACTTTTGTCAGATATTTGGAATTCCTAAGGATCACAGGAAAGCTAAACCTTATCATGACCATGTATTTGTTTTCTCTATTGTCGATGATCACATATGGTTTCGGAACTACCAGGTACATGGTCACATTTCATTTTTTATCATCTGGTTGGTTGATCATTTTATGTACTATAGTGATACTGCCCATATTTTATTTATATTTATAATCTAGTTTAGTAGTCTGATTCTATTTATGTAAAATTTGCTTAGAGTAAACATATGCAGCTTTGAACAACTTAAAGATTAGTGCTTTGTCCCATGTGTGCATGGGGCCATCTATGCACCAAATTTCAAACCGCCCAATCAGAGCGCCTCATCTGGGATAGGCTATAAACTGCAAAATCACGCAGATCCTTATTTTGCAAATCGGACTGGACTAGACTGGCTGGTTGAACCTGTAAAACTGGGAATCGGTAGGTCAACTGGTCCCTAAAACCATCAAAACCGTACTGGTTGAACCGGAAGAACTGTCCCAAAAAAGTGGGATTTTTTTTAGAGAAATGCCACAGCTGAATCGGGTGGTTGAACCGGTCTAATTGGGTACTTGAGACCCAACCGGTTCAACCTGTGGTTCGGGTTATGAAAACATTGGTTTACATTTAAGAATGTGCGCTATCATACAGATGCCTGCTCAAAGCACCAATGCACCACGTGCATATGCTTGCCTGCTTAAATAAATATGCATAGATTCCCACTGGCACATTGCCACCTTATGGGTTTTGTTTTTTTCTCGAAGATCTTTAAATGGAAATTGCAAACCAAGTTTCAATGCACATGGGGGTTGCACCTTCTTATCAATGGAAGGTGTGTGTGTGTTGTCTTTGCGTGCGCGAAGCAGGCGTGTGTGTGCGCGTGCGGGTGGGTGGGTGGTAGAGAATATGTAGTTGGAGTAGGCGTCTAGACTCGGGAAAAATATGGCTCAAGTAGCTTTTTTTTGTTCCAAAAAATCCATGGTAGAATCAGGATGATTCTCAAAACTGTTCTGGTCCCATTTATAGCCAATGCTTTTCCATGTTTCCGTTAGGAGTGGAGTAATACATTCCTCATGAGTGATGCCAAATCATGGTTTAAAATATCGATACGGGCTGATACGTATTCTGTTTGGAGCTATTGGATACACTAGTACATTGAAAAAAAACTCCCCCGTATTAGGCGATACGGGACCGATATGCACAACTTATTTATATAAAATATTATTTAAGTAAATGATTTTAAATTAATATTATTTTCATTTACTTAAGATATTAATATGCAAATGAGGTTATCCCCCATTTGAATTGAATAAAAATTATCTTGATCCAAATTCTAAAGAATAAAAAGTCAATTTTCCTGTTCAAGAACAAATTCCTTTTTTTAGCACCTTTTTGAGATTTGGTCAAAATTTCAACTTTCAAATGATATGGTATTTCTCAAATATCAAATTTTAATAAATTTTATCACCTCAAAAATTACCAAAAACCAAAATTTTGGTAGAAGTTTAATATTTTAGTCTTAAAAAATATTTTCATCTACAGGGTCAAAAAGTCAACTAAACAGTGTAATAATTCAACATAAAAGACTTACATTAAGCTAAAAGTTAAGGTTGTAATTCAATACATTCTTATTTAACTCATTGAATGTAAGGTTTTAACATCTAGAATTTTTTTTCTTATACTTAGCTAAGTGACTATGGTTTGTATTTTCATATCTTTTTATCAGCACAACACGCACAACTTTTTTAACTTTTAAAATTGTTAACTTTCTCATATGTATGGCTATAAACATAGCCGGAGACTTTCATTTAGTTTGTTAATAGCTTCTATTTGCATTAAAAGAAATTTTATGTAAGCTATCCAAGTTTTTCCTTGCGTATCCAAGCATTTCTCAGCATATCCTGATTTTTTCCACCTTATCCATCCGATACGTCGATACGTATCCTGTTTTGGACTTACCGATACGACACCCGAAACCGATATTTTGAACCATGTGCCAAATGGCTCCTAAGTTTGTAGCATGAGTGCAACACACGCAATTGTCAATACTACCATCTTTAAAGCATCCTGAATTTCCATAACAAGGATAGTTGTCATAATATTCTAAGTATCATACATTAATAATGTGGGGTCTCAATCATTAACACGGCAAATAATCTCATCGATTTGGAATGTCCAATTAATATTCTCACCTTTGAAATTTTCTAGTCGAAGGACCAGCGTAATCATATGATCTTAAATCCAATTAATTGCATTCTTGTTATTCATGGGATAATCCAGATAAAAAAAGTTTCATTTATCAGATGGTTGATCTCCATTCTGGGTTGAGATCTCCCAGCATGTCCATCAATAGGATAGTCCGGACTTTGTTGGTTCCACAATGTGCATGGTGATGAGATCTCATAATAGTAAATTAATGCTATTGTAGTTTTACGCCGTCTAAGCTCTAAAGATGGCAGTGATGACTATATACAAAGATGCCGCCATACTTAAACGTCATACTAATTTAGTGGAGCCAGTTCTTTTGAATCTTGCCTGCTTTTGTTGTATCAGCCAAAGGAGCTTTGTTTACTTATCCTGAAACTGGTACCTATGGTGATTGTTTCCTTTTTCTTCCTTTTTTTTTTTTGTCTTTTGCAGATTTCTGTTCCTCACAATGAAACGGATAAAGTGGACCGGGGAGGGCTGGACAAAATGACCCTTGTGGAGGTTTATATTTCAAGTTTATACATTTTCCTGCACTTCCCAAAAGTAACTACAGTTTAACTTGGGAACTGGTTGTGGATAGGTTGGTCCAAGGTTTTGTTTGAATCCGATCAAGATATTTGGCGGCAGCTTTGGAGGACCAACATTGTATGAGAACCCACTTTACATATCGCCAAACCAGGTTAGAGGAATCTTACTCGTTCATGCTGTTTGGGGCATAAATCATTGTTTCCCTGATAGGTAGTCAGTCTTTATAGTATCATTCACAAATACTTATGTCAGGAAGGCTGCAAGAAGTTGTCCTTAGATGTTGTGTGGTAGCAAGGAGCCACCGTTGGATAGGTTTCTCAAGAGATTTATGAGGTCAAAATGTCTTATCAGTTAGAGACTTCTTCCAAGATTTTTCAGTATATCTTTTTTTGACTGTGTCCAAAAGAGTCAAGTAGATGGATGCTAAGGGGTCATTGCAAAGTGCCACAGAATTTTGTTAGCAGGGTTGCAGGAGAAATAAATTTAAAAATTGGAAACTACTACTTTTCAACATCACTTGTTTCTGCATATTCCTGTTTAGTGTTGTGAGGAGTTGGGCCTCACTTCTTAACAACTTGTCAGTTGCCAACTCCTAGCAAGTCAGGCTAGCTGTATTAGATTCACGAGCACAAAAGATGTGTTAATGATCAACACACCTGGTCTCATATATATATACACACACACACATATACATTTAAAATTAAGAATATCAATCTTTATATCATTTTTATTATTTTCATATCATTATAGCTAAATCAGGTATAATCATAGAAGCTCGTTTAACAATTCATATTTACTGTTCTAGTGAGGTTCAAAGAAGGATTTCCTCCCGAATTGAGGTTCATTGAACATGCTTTTTTTTGGAAGTGAACATGCTGACTTTTAGCTCAGTAGATTTTTTTGGTAGGAGTCATGGGACCTTTTGGTTTGAGTTCCCTACAGGGGGAACTACCTTTATGTGTTATACCTGTACAGTAGAGGCAGAGGGCATGCTCTCCCCCATCTGTCATGACTATTCATCTTTCTGATACAGTAGACCATTTTACCGTTCATGATGCAATATACTTCTCCTTGTGATACTTCTCAGATTCGAGCATTAGAGAAGAGGAAGAAGGCTGGCAAGTATGCGAAGAAAATCAAGGCCAAGACGAGGAGGAAGATGCATGAGCAATCAAATCCATTGGAGCCCGATGAATTTGCAGATATGTGGAAGGAATGATGGATCAATCAAGAATAAGAAGGTTTTCTTTCATTGAGAAGCATAATTCATTGATCATCCTGTTTGTAGTACCGAATAGTAGATTTTTGCCAAATATGTTCTTTTTTGGAAATTACTTGTGACGTCGTATTAAACCTAAGAGCGGTTAATCCATCCCCTTTAGGGTGTTGGAAAATGACAACATGGTGATTTTGTTGCCTGCCCCCACTAGTGTGGGGTTAGGGTTTGTACTAGCTAGCAAGTTTCCCTTCAATTTTGTCCCCCCCTGGAGGAAGAAAGTTCAAAATTCTCAAGCTGATAGCTAGCAAGTTCATAATTCTCAAAATTATCATTTCAAGAGAAGAGAAGTTCACTTAAGGGCCCGTTTAGCATCACTACCAAGGAACAATTCCCTATGCCCTGGGAATAGAAACGCAAGACTTTTTATTCACAGGGAATAGTTAATTTTTCTTTGGGAGTGATGCAAACGAGCCCTTAGGGTCCGATCTTTTGTTGAGACTTGTGAAGTCTCGCAATTTTTTTTTTGGTAAAAGAGGCATCCGGATTCCAGGCCTCTTAGAGCACCCGACTAAATCACCGACTCAGACTCTTGCAGACCCCTCAATCAGACTCACCAGAAAGTCCTCAATCAGACTCACCAGAAAGTCGTGATAAACCCTTGAGGGTGGTCAATAAGGGGAAGAGATTTGAAATCAAGACCTTGGTTGTTATCGGACAATATGTATTTTTCTTTTGAGAATTAGATATATTGTGCTTTTCATGTCTTGGGTTGCAATTCCCATAAGACTTTAAATCAAATGAATGATTTCAAATCTTATAAAAAAATGGTGAGACTTATTCCTATGATGATAAGAATTAATCTTCTTAGAAGAAACATTGATAAAGTGACTCAAATTTCCCAACTACCGCTAGAAATCTGAGCAAAAGAAGGGACCCTTAGCAATCAAACTAGTTGATCAGTTTTATCTCTGGTAAATGAAAATGTTTAAAAGAAGCTTTTAAGGAACAATTTCTTCATATTTACCAACCTGGTTCATCGTACTGCAATCTCGAACTGCAGGTAGTATCAGAGCCCCAAGTTGGTGATTGTTTAGGGCCTTTAGGCCCATTGCTCTTCGGCCCCTTTAGAATCTCGACTCGAGGCATGTTTGAGGGATTCGATTCCATGTCAAGGTCTACACTTGGCAAAAATCAGGTTAATCGAATGATTATAGTCTGATCAGACTAATTTATTAGCGTTAATCCTCTAGGTTTCACTAGATTATACAGGCTATGGAAATCCATGATTTGCCTGTACTATATGCTTAATGTCCCATAAACATGACTCTTAATATCCTAATTATCTTTATAGCCAAGTGTCACGGTCCAACCTTTTTGTAAGCGAAGTGACCGTGCAACACTCGGCTACACCTGCGAGTTAGCCAACCACAAGATACTCACCCGAGAAATGTTCCCAAGTGGTAAGATGCACACCAAGTCAGTAAGGGACAAAGTAAGCAGCACGTAGCAACACCGATTGAAAGCAACTTTAAGCTTTATTGATCATTTCAAGCAACTCTTTATAGACTACAATTAGTGAGGAGATTGAGCTTGTTACAAACTCAAAGGGACATGGGCTAAGGACTCACCTTGCTCACCTCTCCTCAAGATAGGAAAATAAACATTTCACCATTTTAAAGAAGGAAACATCTTCCTTGTTGGTGGAGTCATATTGGGGTATTTATAACTCTGCCATTATAAATTACATTACTAAACTACCCTTGACTACAAAAGGAATTTACAAGAAACCTCGGGACACTTTACATGACTCATATGTACAAGGCTTACAAAACACGGGTCATGGCCATGTGCCGAGCACTGGACAAAATGACCATGACACAAGGTTGCTTCCCACTCTCGGGAAACTTTCCGAATCACTGAGTGATCTAGTCACCTTTAATTCGCCATGGACCAAAATGCCACTGAATTCCATAACAGCATCGGAGATATACCAGTTTTATTTCACATGGGCTTACATTTCTAGTCATTCGAATAACCTACATTGTAACTTGCTTTTATCTCCTACAAAAATAAAGACTAAAAGAGATTCTCTTCAAGGTGAACCAACCTCCTTGAGTTACTTATACACATACATTTTCATCCTCCTCTCAAACTCATGATGATTCATCATCTAGAGTTTGCTAAACACGAATAAGGTGAATTGTGGTAAGAATGGAAACTGTTTTGGGTCAAACCGTTTCAAATGAAAACCGTTCCAATCACTATTAGTTTTATTTTATTTTATTTTATTTTTTGTATGGGGAAAAAATCCAGTGAGTTTGCTTGAAACTGTTCGAACGGTTTGGGAACCGTTCAAATGGTTATCGCGGGTTTTGGTCTTTTAGATCCGAAATAGGCATCCTTTTGGGGTTAGTATATAAGATACTTAAGGGTTAAGGTTTCATTATCTGTTGTAGTTACCAAGAGAGGTTTTCCTTGAGAGGTTTTCATTGAGAGAGAGAACTTTGTATTGCTTGTTTGCTTTTGCCATTGAGCGTAGTGAAGTGGTATGGATCCAGGGACATAGGATTCATATCTGAGCCACGTAAATCTTGTGTTGTGTGTTCTAGTTTATATTCTCTATTTTTATTCTTCCGGTTATTGTATTGCGGGTTGTGCGATTCCCAACAAATTGACCAATGCAAACTTCTAATTTCATATTGACTTAGATTTTATGGTGGACTCTACACACCAAGGGTAGGCTCTTCATAAAAAGTGGGCCTAGAAGCCTTCAAATAACCAGATTCAGGAACTGATCTGCAAATCCTCGCCCCAGATAGCAGATTCAGATAATAGGTGATGAGCTTGCAAAACCCTCATCTCAGATAGCAGATCCCCCCAATGAATAGATGGACTTGAAATCCCTCACCCAAATAACACATGGGCCTGAACACTCTCATAACACACATAGATGGGCCCAAAAAATCCAAAAAAAAATAAAAAAATACACAGCCTAAAAGAATCCCAAATGGCCAACAGCCCTGATAGACCTTCAAACTCAACCCCAACCCATGAAGGATACAAAGAAACCAAACCCAAGACTTAAACCCCGCAACACATCCAAACGTAATAAAAAAAAAAAATTAAAATAACTAGAAACATTGGCTACTACCATTCTACCAATCACCAAAGGCTCCAGAAATTAAATTCAAATTAGCTATGAATCTAAAGACCAAAACCACCAATCCCAATTTGAAATATCAAAAGAATCGCATGGCAGAGAAAAAGGATTCAAACTGGATGGCCGGGTGGCAATCCCACCGGCAAGATAGGATTAAAAAGAGTGACTATTGGAATGCGGTGGTTGGCTCCAATATCATGTTAACTTAGAAAAACAAAAACTTGAATTATATTAATCAGAATTAAATAGGCTACTTGAGAAATAGGCAAGAATTATAGATGAAAATTACCCTTTATTTTTTCTTACTATATTGGCCAGGTATTGACCCTAAAGAGGAGGGGGGGGGGGGGGGGGGGGGGGGGGGTGAATAGGGTCTATGACAAATTTAAAATTTAGACTCTTAAGTCTTTTATGCGGAAATGATATTTATGCAACTACTAAAAATAATCAAAGCAATATAGAAATTAATGGAGAAGAGTTAGATATTCAAACACTAAGATTTGTTCACGAGGTTCAGCAAATTCAGCCTACTCCCCGCCTCAAGTTATTCCAGCTAGAGGGTTCACCACAATTCTTTAAATCGCATAGACTTCTTCCCAGGTGAAGCCTAAACCGTTACAACCTCTCTTCTAGGTCGAGATAGAACCTTTACAATCCCTCCTTTAGGCCAGGATGAAACCTTCACACTGTAAGAACACTTCCCTCTCTTACTGAAACGAAGCAACAACTTCAGATGCAAGAATCTGAGATCCTTGACTATCTTTTACAATGAAAGATTTTGGATTTAACAATCCGAACTAAAGCTCCTAAACTGAGCTGGTTTTGAGTTGAATAATACTCTTGGAAAAGCTCCTCAAATGAGCTTAATACAAGTTGAATAACACTTACTGATTTATGATAAAATCACTCAATAGTGGGAGTTGAAAAGCTTAGAAAACAGAGTATGAGGAATTTGAGGATTTTTCACTAATGAGATTCAGGTGATTTGGATTTGAGCATTCGTGCTTAATCATTCATATTTAATTTCTATTTATAGATCTTAGAAATTTATGGTCGTTGGAGAAGCATTTAATGCGATCTACCCGTTATAAATTTAGCCGTTGGAGGCATTAATGATGATCTTGGGTCATCCAATCGACTGGATGGGAGCATCTAGTCGTCTGGATGATCACAGAGTGTAGATGCAAAATCTGGACTTTCATCCAGTTGTTTGGATGATAGCATCCAGTCGTCTGGATGATGCTGATCATCTCCAAATCCATATTTTTCAACTTTTAAAGATCTGAATGGTTTCCAAAATACTTTTTAATACCTTTGGAATGATAAAACTCAAAGTTTTATGATCATTAAAACAATTTAGATTGATTATCAAATGATCAAGAACGGATTCAAAATCTGGAAAAATAGTTCAGAGCCAAAATCAGATTTTTGGCCTATCCAGTCGTCTCGATAGGACCATCCAATCGATTGGATGGTGCAATTTTTGCATGTGTCCTATTATCATACTTTTGGCATTTTGATTTGATTCAAAAACCTTTTTCATTTGATTATAAATATGATAAACATGTTTTCAAGATCATTTAAAAGGTATAAGATGGTTTTACATTGATTTTAAGATTGATCAAAGAGTGCAAATTGAAGAGTTAACACACAAAAGCTAGAATCCATATTTTTGGCCTATCCGGTCGTCTAGATGGGACCATCCAATCGACTGGATGGTGCAATATCTGTACCAATCCGGTTTTTCAAACATTTTAAGATGAGATTGAATTCCAAGGTTTTGTGCTTTGAATTTTTAAAGATTGTTAACTTATTTTAAGGTCTTTAAACATATTTTAATTTGGTCTTTAAGGATCGTAAGGTCTTTCTAGGTAATTGAGCTTTTTCAACAACCAACCATTGAGGACTTTTTACAAAAAGACCTAAATTCTTTTCCTACCTAAAAGATGACTTTCTTGAGTCTTGGATCTTCAACATGTGCTTCAATACTTGATATCTTTCAAGATGTCTTTTTCTTCTTTTGGTAGAATTTGGCATGATCTTCCTTGAGTTCCTTTTGTTTGCTTGAATCTTCTTGAGACTTTGAATTCTTTGCCCTTCTTCTTACTTTTGATGACATACTGATGACTTGAATTGAGTGGGCAGCTAATGCCTTTAGATAACTGATTTTCATAATCACTTAAGATGGCATTGGTACCTTAATAGTTATTTCATTATTTAAGTTATCATTAAAACCAATTGTGGTCCTTGGGTTGTAACCTTTCAGCTAACAAGCTCTTTTTTTTGATGATGACACAAATAATGGAATGAATTGAGATTAAGCTCCCCCTCAATATGTGAATACTTTTAAGAGATTGAGGTAAGCTTCCCCTAAACATATGCATTATATATAATAAATCATTTATACCAATCATTATGTATTTTGTTTAGAATAATTCAAGATATGACATATGAAGATGAATCAGCAAAGATCATGTTATATATATACCAAAAAAAAAAACATTCATTTACATAAAAAAAATAGTTATACAATTATGTCAATACAAAAAATTTCATACATTTTACTCCTTTGTCAACATCAAAAAGAAAACAAAAGATACTTCTTCATGTCCTTTTCTTGCTTCTCCCAAGGTTCTGCAGAAGCGCTCTCACTTTAGTGACTTGACTATCACTAGAGTCCCCAAGACAGTGGGAGCACTGAATCACTCGAAGAGTTAGATAAGATAGTGTGAATTTGGATGACTTTAGGTTTTGAAGAAGAGGGCTTCCCTTTAACCACTTGTGAAAAGTCTGATTTTTCACTTTGGAGACTTCAAGAGCAAGCTCTTTTATAAAGTGGCCATGGAGTGTATCATTGGAGCTTGATTACCAATCAAGGAGGCCATTGGTTTACATTGGACCTTGGATGATTCTGAGTTGTTTATCCATTGCATCAGCACTTGCCTTTGATTTGAGAGACTCCAGCTCTATTTGATCAAAATTCACTACTGAACAGTGGACTTTTCTCTAATGAGGGAAGGTGGTAGAATCCACTCTGTCTTGATGATGTTCACCCAATCTCAGCTCTGTCTAATCTTCCTTCATTTGCGCCATGTTTGGCTTTGTCTATGATGAAGGCTGTACCG
>JABCRI010000153.1:0-30273 GCA_015143295.1 Tetracentron sinense
GAAGTTATATGTTTTTAATATAGAGATTGCTTAACCATTAAAAAAAAGATTGTACAAAATAAACAAACAAATTAAACAATAAGAAGAAATGAAGATTCTATTATTATTATTTTCATGCCTACGCAAATAATCCAACAACATAGAGTGGCCAAGCACAATTTGTGTATGCGATTGTGTGTCTCCAGCTCTCACGCCAAGGTCTGGGCAGTTCATGTGGTTGTGGTGGAGCTGCGACTACTGGATTAATAGACCCATAGGCCATATATCTCAGTTAAAAAAAAACAAGAGAGAGAGATGTTGACACCGGAGAGATCTATTGTAGAATATAAAAAGATGTCAACGCCGGCGCTGTTGAGAATGGAGGTCTCACATCCACAAGAAGAAGATGAGAATTTTTCATTTTGAGGCACGATATGTCCGTCTTTTCTCCAAACATAAAGGGGTATTAAAAGGGACACGAGAACACGAGGGTAAGTTAAGCAGCTGACCTAGGCTCCTTTAATCACAGCTCTAAATTTTTTCCTCAAAAATTGTGCTAGAAATGTACGGTTACCAAGTTCGCTACATGCTATACTGAGCCACGAACGGAGCGAACCTAAACTAATTCGTGGTTCGGTTTGGATTTGTTCGTGAAATTTAGTGAACCACATAATGTTTTCAAAACAATTTTGATTTGTCAATTTTTTTTATTTAAATTCATTGATATTTTTCTTTAGGTTCAATAAATTTATACTTTTCACAAATGTTCATAAAATGTATTTTTTAATTATTTTTTAAGTAAGTATTTTTAACATATTATTTACATTCTTAAAATATATATATATTTTCATAATATAATATAAAATATATATTTGTTTTACATGCTTTAGTAGCGAACCAAACTAAAGAACCTAAGTGAACCTAAAAACGAATTATCTCATCCTATCCCTAGCGAACCAGGTTCATTCTAAAGTGGTGAATTGCGAACCCGAATTCGAACCGAGCGAACCTGGTAACATTGGAATAGATTTTCAAAATTGTTCCGCTCACGAGTGAAGCTAAGCGCGTTTTTATGGGGAATAAAGAATTGTTCTGTAGGAGAGGGAATAGCCCGTGCTAGACCAAATCCGCTTAGCCCATGCTCTACAGGTCGCCATGTGTTACTTTTAACACCCATTAATTGTAGTTAAGATTTGCTCACTTTTAGGGTTTAACAATTTAACCTTGGTTCTTATAAAAATATATATTAAAAAAGTTTAACCCCCCTGTGTGTAGACTAGTGGAAAAAGGGCAAACAATAATCCTGGCGGTCGGTCTCAAGGTCGATTCCTGGACTCCCCTAAATATCGGTTGTATGAGGTGGGGATATTTATTCGCAGTTCCCAGACGCAAGGCAACAGAAATCAGCCCATCTCCTTGTTGTAGCAACACCACGTGTTGTGTGTGGTGTGGGGGGGCGGAATTGACTTAGTGCATCTGAGGCGCTAGCACTCATTAAACAAAAAGCTTGTCAAGCCCGTGATCGCTGATGTGAAGCTATATGAGCTTTAATGGCGGGGCAGGGGAGCAGAAAAGTGATAAATATAAGCTTATGTGGTGGAGACAAATACAATGACCCTTTTGCTTTTGTGGGCCTTAATACTCTCTTTTCAACACGGGTTACAAGTTGTGCATACGATCCAACTTGCCTGCCACATCACCAGTAGCGTTGTGAATGGGTCAGGCTTGGTCCAACTCTCACTCGTAAGGGTTTAGCCCAAGCCCAAGCCCAAGCCAAGCCCTCGTGGGCCTAAATACACTAGGCCCAAGCCCTACCCTTATAGCCTGAGTTAGGCCGGGCCCGAGCCCTATTAAAATAGATTTTTCCTTCTAAATCACCATTAGCTGTGGTTTGTCTTTTAGTACATGCTGTTCGTATGACTTTCTAGTTTTTGAAGAAGTTTGGACATGTTGAGAAAAAAGAGAGACTCCCATTTGATTAATGTTTGAATGTGGAGTAAGAGATATTCTCATTCAAAATATAATACTGGACATGTAATTCATTGTTTTGCTTGCAGTGAATATAAAAATTCAACACTTAATAATTTATCTACAAGCCTAATTATATGAGTTTAGAAGATCTATTCCTAACCTTTAAGTTTTTGCTGTGTATACTTGGAATAATGTGGTAGCAAAACATATTGTATCATTTCTCGAAGCTCTTATTGTAATTTATATTTGTTATTTTTAGTTTTATTCATATTCTTTTGTTATATTTTATACAAGAAATATTTTCCTACATATAATGTTTGATCATAGAGAAAATTTTTATAACATGTACTAAAAAGAACCTTTAATATCAAATTAAAACCCATCCTCGACTTGAAAGACCTTTCATAACTTACTTCAAGCACAAATCCTCTACTACTCGTGAGGGGTAGAGAATCTTGTACACGGGTTCACACAACCGAGGAAAATATAACAAGTACCTCATTAACTTTTTAAATATCAAATTGCCACTACCTTACTCTGGTGAAGACTACGACTTGGGTAGCATTTCTATTGATTTTAATAAATGCTCACCGAAATGAGTATCTGTAAGGTTTTAACTGCAAATTAAAAATATATATATAGTTTTGACTGAAAATGACAAGTCATCATTAGGTGGTTAGTCAGTGCTTGAGTCCCTACTTTAGGATACACTTAGAGGGCGTTTGGCAACACTATTATTAAGTACTATGCCTATGGAGAGTGTTTTTGTTTTTTTGGCACTTGTCTTCCTAACTTTTTGGGTATATTAAAAATGCATATTATGCCTAACCATGTGTGTGAGTTGGGTTAAGTGATTAAGATTTTCAACCAAAAAACAAGAGTGGATTATATTTTCCTGTACCAATTTGTCTTAATCCCACATTGACTAGGTTGATGTGTTCCGCAGGCCTTATAAGGCTCCTCCCCCTCTTCAAGAGATAAGCCATATTTTGAAGAGATGTGTTGGGCTTAGTCTCATAGGGCGTGTGTGTTGGCCTCACCATGTGTGTGAGTGGGTTAAGTGATTAGGGTTTTCAACCAAAAAACACAGCATATTATAGGTGGGACCCAAACACTCTTCAATGAAATACGCAAAAACGGTTGGTTTCCAGCCAAACAATTGACTGATTTTTCTCTTTCTCTGTGGGCCCATGGCATGTACTAGGCCACAAGGGACGCTTGTCTCTTTACCCACAAAACACGGCTTCTACGCTTTAACAAGTTATATAACGCCGAGTGCTACGAGAAGCCGTGTGCCGCTTACCGACACCGACACTACCTTTGTCTTAACTCCCTTGTCCACACAACCTGCAACCACTATATAAACACCACCATATCTATCACCTCTTAAGAGGAAAAACCAATTGAGAGAAGCTGAAAATGGCCACCGGAGCTGCCGAGGGACTGCTTCGGTGTGTGTTCGACGGATGCATATCTGCGTCCGACACGGACATCGAACGGAGGCCATACCATCGCAACTGTGGGTGTGCATTTCACAAGTCCGGAGGTGGTTGTTCCAATGCATCTCCTCATAATAGGAAGATATCGTATCCGATCCGACGGGCATGGAGCGAGAGTTGCTTGGTTTTGGCAGCTTCCAGCTGTTCTTCGCCTTCTTCACAAGCTAATGAAGTGGTACTAGCTAGGGATAGAGAGAACTCAATTGAGTTTGTATAAAGATTAGAAAAGAGTTTAAAGGGAGGCTAAGGGGCTGTTTGACATTAATTCTGATGATTCTCAATCTGAAAAAGAATAAATTATCTTAAAATTTGATTCTTGTAATCAATTTTGTAGAAAAACAAAACAAACCGTGTATAGAATTTGTTAGTTAGAATCAATTATTAAGAAAAGAAACAGTTAAATTATGTTTAGATGGGAAAAGAAAAGTAAAAAGAAATAAGATTATTATACACAATGGAACAATTCTTAAAATCGTTCCTTAAAAATTAGTTAAACACGTTTACGCCGTTTCTATTTTTGGGATAAGGGGACCTTCTTTGATCTGGCAAAACAATATACAATTTCTGGTGATTTTCAGAGATCATCTAAAGGAATCGAGTAGTTGAAGAGTACAGTGCAATACTACCGGTGGAGGTAAGAACACTTCTTTATAACATATTGTTTCAAAACCAAGCTTGAACCTAACCAACCATCATACTCTCCACAGCGAACTTCCAGATCATCAACCTCCTTCGGGTTAACCTCTCTAGCTTTCTTTCGCTCAAGCCCTCTCGAGGAAGGTCAAATCCGAAGAGGAAACCATACCTAGGGGTGTCAATGGGCCAGGCTGGCACAACCTGATTACATTCATGGGAGGGTATGGGCTTAGAGGCTTAGGTCTGTTAAACTAGGTAGCTAACAAGATTTGGCCTGATTGCCCCGACCTGATAAGGCTCGGTTACTACCTCCTCCCCCAAAAAAAGAAAAAATGAAAAGAAAAGAAAAAGCTCATTTCCCCTTATTTTCCTTAGACAAGCCACCCCAGCCCATCTTGATTAATAAGTGGGCTGGTCCAGCCCATTAATTGATTGGTCCTAGATGGGCCCGGCCCTTTTACACCCCCTACCAATACCAAATAACCCAATCTCTTTAAGATTAAAAATGTTTGATTGATTGATGCTCTGTTTGGTTAGCAATAAAAATATGTATTTATTACTTTTCTTTAATTTTTTTTCTCAAATTTATTATTATTATTATTATTGGTAGGCAACTACATCATTTATCTATCTATGTCAGGGGCTAAGGGGGGTTAGCGGATTAGAACTCAAGGGGGGTTTGGTGGCAATTACATCATTTTTCTTTTCTTTTCACTTTCTTACTAACCAAACCAAATGGAGCACTAAAGTTTCAAGTACATTGGCATTTCTATCCTTACCCTGAGGCAGACCTGGGTTTTAATCTCTGAAGCAAATGCGGGCATCCTAGTTGCGTAATAGTGCACCTTAATTGTAGTCTATGAACCATCGGTAGGTTTTGGTTAGGGTGTACAATGGGCGGGTTGGGCTAGGTTGAAGCCAGTTTTTGCTCAATCGGTCTTATTTATCCCCTATACCTAACCCAGCCCAAACTCAAACTCATTCCAATACATGAAACCCAAACTCAGCCCATGTATGATATTATAAGTTTGGGTTGGGTTTGGGTCAGCCCAGTGAACGAAGCCCATGCTCTACTCAATGTTTAGATCTATATTTGTACTTGCAATGGTATAATACCTTAAAACATATGATGAAATCTAAACCTGTCTAACACCTGCGAAATTCTTCTTACCAGAGGAAGGGATTTATCAAAAATGATAAATAAATACCATAGAGTATATAATCAATAATTATAACTTCAAAAGCAAGGAAGCATTAGTCAAAAAAATATTATCAACTAATTTTCTTGTTTCTAAAAGATAAAAATCATTTCTATCTTTTTGTTGAATGTGCAAAAATCACTGTGTAAGCAATGGTTTTATACCACAATCGCCAAAAAAGTTCAAACATTTATTAAAGTTTACCCAAACCTAGCTAAAACTCAAACACTAGATAGAACTCAAACCTATCCCAAACCCATGGGACCTTAGCCCAGCCAGCCTCTATTGGGCTGGGTCGTGAGGGCCACAGGTCAGACCGACCCAATGTACAACCCTAGGTGTGGTCCAAACTATGTAGTTGGGGAATTCTCATGTATGGCATGAAGGTAGGCCTGTCAAAAAGGCCCGTGTTGAAGGGTACCCGGCCCTGCACTGCCCGTCCAAACCCGCCAAAGCCCTGCCCTCTTCCAGCCCTTGGGCCGGGTAGGGCCCAATTCCAAGCAGCCCTTCAATTGTAGGGCCGGGCTAGGGCTCCCCCCTGCCCGGCCCGTCACTGCCCGGCCCGTCACTCAAATATTACTAATAATAGTTAGTATTATTATTAATAACCATTAAATTCAAAAATTGACTAATATGCCCCCATTAACGTTTTATTAACGTTATGAAAATAGGGTCAATTTTGTAATTACCTAACTAATGACCAGTATAAATAAAACTTATAACCTAAGCCTAACACTATTCACATACGAGTTTCAGATCGAAATCGCCTCTTTGTCTCTACTCTTCGCAGCTTCGCCTGAGCCTCTTCAATCTCTTCCAGTCTTCCTCTCTCACGATGAGATCATCGCCTGACGCCTGGTGCTTTGCTCTGCTATCTCTCTCAAGCTATCGCCTGGTGCAGTGGTTCTCTGCTCTTCTCTCTCTCTCAAACTATCGATTGGTGCTCTGCCATTGCAGATTGCTCTCAAGTTCAAGCTTGAGCTCACGGCCACCATCAGTCCACCACTCTCCTGCAGTCCTACAGCCTATGGGATACGGTGCACGTTTCAATTTTTTTTTTGTTCAAATAGAGATAACCCTGTAAAACCCTAATCCCGTAAAACCACTCTCCTACAGTCCTAACCAATAACCCCGTAAAACCCTAACCCCTAAATTTCTAAAACCCTAAATCCCTAATCCAGTAACCCTAACCCTAACCTTAACCTCCTCAGAGCCTCAGATAGTCACCAAACCCTTACTGTTTTGTTGTTGTGTTGTTGAGTTTCTATTCTGATCTGATAATCGTATTAGTAATACTGGCATCTGATTAGCTATCAATACTGTTTTTTGATATTGGTATCTGATTAGCAATTGATTAGAAATTTTTTTGATTAGAAATTTGTATTTTAATAGATGAGTTTCGATTCTGATTTGATAATTGTATTAGTAATATTGGTTTCTGATTAGCTATTAATACTGTTTTTTTATACTGGTATCTGATTAGCAATTGATTAGAAATTTGCATTCTAATTGTTGAGTTTCTATTTTGATCTTATTATTTGATTAGAAATTTGCATTCTAATTGTTGAGTTTCTATTCTGATCTTATTATTTGATTATAATTTTTTTTTGATTATTATCTATTAGAATCTGTTTATTGATTATACCCTATTAGATTACTTTTTTATTAGATTCTGATATTGTTGATTAGATTCTGTTTTACTAGGATAAAATGTCGACTCCTGGTGTAGTAATGCGAGTTCTCCTTTAGTTGAGTCATCAATAGGTGTTCAACCGGAGGACCCTAGAATTGTAGAAATTGGAGGGGAGAACAGAACACATTCCAATGACCCTCTTCATCCATCACCCTCTTCCTCACAGCCACAAACTAAGGATCCTGAACCCATGCCAAAGAAATCTAAAAAGTCTTCAACAATTTGGGATCATTTCACCCAAAATGTAGTAAATAGAAAAGGAAAAGATGGTAAAAGAATAGATGTACGCGTTGCTGTATGTCACCATTGTAACATGAAACTAGACAATTCTATTAAAAATGGAGTCAATCACATTAAAAGACACCTAGAATCGACCTGTAAGAAGAGGCCAAACCTTGACCCCTAACAACCACTCTTGAGGTCATCTTTACAAGGTAGTGGTCCTATAGCCCATAAATTTGACCAAAACAAGTGTCGAAAAACACTTGCATTAATGATTATTTAACATGAGTATCCATTTAATATAGTTTCTCACGAAGGTTTTATTTATTATAGTAGCTTACTACAACCCCTATTTAAAATGGTGTCACGTAACACCATCAAGTCTGATTGCATGGGAATTTATAAAAAAGAAAAATCAAAACTGTTAAAATATTTTGAAAGTAATGTATCGAGAATTAGTCTCACATCTGATATGTGGACTTCTAACCAAACTTTAGGGTATATGGCTATTACAACCCATTATATCGATTCCGATTGGAACCTTAAGAAACAAATAATCAACTTTATTAATGTTGATCCACCCCATACAGGGGTAGTTTTAGCTGAAACTATTAAATCAAATTTATTAAAAAGGAAAATTGATGATAAAATATTTAGTTTAGTTTTAGACAATTGTAGTACAAATGATTGTATTGTAAGAGTTATGAAAACTCATCTTACTAGAAAAGAAGTTCTTCCATTAGAAGGTAGGTTATTTCATATGCGTTGTTCTGTACATATCCTCAACCTTATTGTGCAAGATGGTTTGAGAGAAATAAGCCCGATTATTCAAAATATTCGGGATTCAGTAAAATTTATTAAAAATTCAACATCACGTACACATAAATTCCGAGAAATTGTTAGTGAATTAGGGTTAAATACTGTTAAGGGGTTACCTCTCGATGTTTCAACGAGATGGAACTCCACCTATCTTATGTTAGAGTCTGCATTAGAATTTAAGGAAGTTTTTACTCGATTAGAAGTAATAGACTCAAACTATAAAACTAATCCTTTAGATGATGAGTGAGATCATGCAAAGATTATTTGCGAGCTTTTACAAAATTTTTATGAAACTACAAATATATTTTCTGGAACTAAATATCCAACTATACATTTATTTTTGGAAGAAGTAGTTAAGATACATAATAAATTAATGGAAAAAATACATGGTGAAGATCTTTTGCTTCGTGATATAGCTACAAGAATGAAACTAAAATTTGATAAATATTAGGAAGATTATAATCCTATTTTTGAGCTTGCTATATTTTTTGATCCACAACATAAACAATTGTATTTAGAATATGTTTTGAGAAAGTTATTTGGGGAAAGCAACATAGTGAAGACACGAAAGGAGAAAGCCCTTAAAAATCTTAAAGACTTATATAAGGAATATAATGTTAAATTTAGTACTCCTAATGTTTTGAAGCCATATGGGGAGAATATTGTTGCAACAAGTTCAAAGAGAATAAATGATGATTTATTGAGATTTGAAGAAGAAATGAGTCAAAATACTAGTTTAGAAGTAAGATCAGAATTAGATTTGTATTTGGAAGAGCCAAGAGATAAATCTGACGATTTAGATATATTACTTTGGTGGAAAGTTAATTCAAAAAAATATCCAATTTTATCAATAATGGCTCGTGATATTTTAGCGATTCTAGTGACAACAGTAGCTTTTGAGTCTGCTTTTAGCACTGGAGGTAGGGTACTTGACCAATTTAGAAGTTGTTTAAAATCCGACACTGTAGAAGCCTTAGTTTGTTGCCAAGATTGGATTCGTACAACTAAACAAAATGAGTTAGAGTTAGTAGAATTGGATACATTAGATATATTAATGAATGATATAGATAATTAAACATAGTATAAATATTTTTCTATGTAGTTTTATTTTGTTTTATTGTATTATATCTGCCTGTCACTGGCAAGGAAATTTTTATTCTTTTAACTTTGCCATTGCTCTTTTTATTGCAATGCCGGTCCCAAGCCCTGATAAAAGAGGAGGGTATCCATTTCCTTGTCAGGTTGACAGTCGGTGTAGAAAAAAAATCTCGTCATCTTAAATCACAAAAAAAATTCCACTATTTCTTCCGGCCCTTCTGGCCCTTTGGGCCTGCCCTAGCCCTTGAGGGTAGGGCTAGGGCCCAATCAATCCCGGCCCTGAAGGGCTAGGGCTGGGCTAGGGCCCTACTCTTATAGGGAAGGGTAGGGCTAGGGCCGACCCCGGCCCTGCCCTGGCCCTGCCCTTTGACAGCCCTACATGAAGGGCAGGCTCTGTGGACAACAAAATATTTGGCTTTTGATCCATTGCACACGTATGTTCTCTTGGCTTGTTAGAGCGTAGTCCTTGTTAGACGGATATTTTGAGATCAAGCCTAGGTGGTGATATCCCACATGAGCTTGAAGATAGTGTACAGAGACGACAATGACCCTCGAATTGATAATACTAACATTTAATCCATGCCTCTGAAAAAGAAATAAAACTTAATTACGTAATTTCCTTAAACATATGATAGGGATAAGTTGTATAATTTTATTAAGTGGGATTTCCCTTCCATTGGAGCCCTAATTTCAGCCTCAAATTGTTCAAGCTTAGACATTTTAGACCTTTACCAATACCCTATAGCCATGCATGAACCCTAACCCTAAAACTGCATTCTCCTTCCAGCATGTCAGCAGTAACCCCTAGCGTTAATGTTTCTCTTAGATTTTAAAAGATGTTGGCATAACTTCTTAGATTTAAGGCACAAACCATCGTAATCCTTCTCTTTGTTTGACACAATCCCTTTAATTGATGTTTGTAGAGGTAGAAGCTACTCTGCCTAAGCCTTACACAAAGCGTTCTCAGAAAGCACCTTGGTATAGTTTGTTTTTCTCGCGGATATGCTTAGAATTCTATTTTTATATATAACTGCATTATTATTGAGTTATCGGATTAGAATTTTGAGAAATCTTATTTGATTTAGAAATTAATTTTAAGATTCAATTAATTGGCCTAGGGTTTAAGCTTTTGAAAAATTAAACTAAGGATATATGTGAGTGATTAAGGCTCGGGTTGCTCTGAAGGAGAGCCCTGATAGTTTTTAAGGACATGTGACTCTCGGAAAAAAGAGTGGTAGCTCTCGGAAAAAAAAGGCTTATAATTAATTCTGGTGTCTCTCGTAAAGAGCGGGTTTCCGTGTTTGAAAGTGAAAATTCTTTTATTAAGTAATTTTATAATAGTATAAATTCTTGATTATTTTTGCCTGTGTACTTTCGCTAATCTTATTTATGTATCTATCTTTGTCATTTGGGCATCGGACCTTAAGATCGCCTTTTTTTTTTGGAAGGGATGAAAAACTCTCGATAGTACCTACTATCGAGAGCTGGACCTTTGGATTTAATATCCAACGGCTCCATGTCTTCACATGCTTTAAAGAAGGGCCCACCTAATGCTTGAAACCATTGGATCTTGAATCCAAGGTTCCAACTCTCGATAGTACCAACTAATCTATTGATTTAAATAACTGACAGGTATTGCTCGGAACAGTTGATCTCCAATAAGAGCAGTGCGTTTCATATCTTACCCCCGTCCTCCCCTTATCTACGTGTCCCTTGGGAGCGTGGACCAATGAGGACTAGGCATTGGGTTATGAAATGGAATCCACGGGCACGTTAACTGTTTTCCATCCAATAACTACTTCTACTGCACATTTCTCTCTGGTATTAATGCGTCAGTATTAAACCCCAATGGCTACCACAACATGCATATATATCTCCCTAAATAATCCAACAATCTGAATGCTGCTGGATGCAGGTTCGAGGTAATAAAAACTTTCCATGGAAGGGAGTGATAAAAAAGAAGGAATAATTGAGAAAATAGAAATATGATCAAATGAGAATTAGTTTAATAAGAACTACTCTATTCGCTTAGATCTTATTTTCTAGGTCTTTTCAGTGTTATTTTTTAATAACCTAGTAATACATATAAATAAACACATATTTGAGTACAGTTTGGTATTTTTTTTAAAGATGATACAATTAACATGAAATAGAAACTCTAGAATTACGCATATATGACATTAGGATCTTATGAACAGAAAATTACAGGTTAATGACACCAAATATGGAATTGGTTTTAACTATTGAGCGTATGACTCAAACTTTAGAGGAGTCAGTTGACCGACCTAAATCTCGGTTGATCGAGCTCATACAGTTTTGTATGAGGATAATTTCCAGAAAGCATGTTAAAAGTCCATTCGAACTGAATTTTCATCTCCGACTGACATTTGCAGCAGTTGTGTGGTTTGTGCGGGATTTGAGTTTTGAATGCGCATTGACATGTTACGTGAATTGAAGACTTTCTATTTTGTGTAGGACTTTGATTTAGACTTTTAAATAGGTAGTTATAGGTCTAAGGTTTGTATTCGTATGTGGGTGGAGACAATAGAATGAGATTAAGCACACTAGGGCTTAGAAAATGTTTTAAGGAAGATAGATAGGAATTGTTCTTCGGGTTCATTGAGAAGGTGAGTTGAAAGGGGTGTAAAAGGGGCTCTAAGCTTAAGTTGAGAATTAATCTGAGAGGAGAGTGTTATTGTATTGGTTTCTCAAGGTTTCTTTGAATAAGGAAGACGTAATCGGATATTGATCCGTGGACGTAGGCAGGTTATTGCCGAAACACGTATATCTCTTATGTTTTCTCTTCGGTGTGTGCTTGTTTATCTTTTCTGTTGGGTCTAGTTATTCCCAAAAACTAGTATAAGAGCTTTGGGTTAGTTTGGACAACTTTCTGTGGAGGAGTTTGACAGAAAAGAAAAAAAAAAGGGCTTCATTCTGCAGAAATAGGGCAACATGGAGGAGAATACTTTGGAGATGCTCTCTCAGTCTCCAATAGTATCAACAATTCTTCCAATAAAGTGGTTATTAGATTTGGTGGCTTCGTTTGATGAAGTGGTTCAGATTTTGGGAGGAGTAGCCTATGTCCCTAAGTCGCAAAGGAATCTAATTTCACTTGACTAGTTATACTCTCTGGGTTGTTGCTACACAGCAAGAGGTGAAATTATTAAAATTAAGAAGAGATGCTTAGTTATGATGAAGGGGAAGACGTGTGATCATTTGTATCTCCTAGATGATATAGAATTGTAGGTGAAGCTACTACGGGGTTTGTAGGAAAGTAGAAACCGGATGTTATGCAATGGGTAGGAAGCTCGCCTAGGGTCTCTTTCACAATAGGTGTGGGGACAAGTATTCTGGTGGGTTTCCGAAAGGAATGAGATGATGAGGTGTCTTCAATGGAGAGGACGGCTATATGTCCTTATTTGGGGTTCTTCTAGAAGGAAGGACGGTTGTTAACACACGAGTTTTGATCGAGTTTGATTGAATCTAGTGGATGACTTTCGGGGGTGATTCGAGGGTGTGTGTAGCTGGTGGGTCTCTTTTGCAGTTGGTACGGATATAAGTAAGGTCAAAAGAGTTGTTTGCGGTATTTGCAAACGGGTCAGCGGTATTTGCAAACGGGTTATAGAAGTTTGAGAGAGATTGTGGTTTGAGGTGGAGGAGCGTCTCAGATATGGATGATGTAGTGTTCTATCTTGAAGATTTTCTTGGTGATTAACAAATTAGTTCTCTTGGTGGTGACATTCGGTTCAAGGTGAATGATGTTGTGGCGGTGACTCGAAGTTTTTTGCCAAGGTGGATTTTTGCTGAGCGTATGACTCAAACTTTGGAGGAGTCGATCGACCGACCTGAATCTCGGTCGACTGAGTTCATACAGTTTTGAATAGAGATAATTTCTAGAGAGCAAGTTAAAAGTCACTCGGACCGAATTTGCATCTCAGTCAACCGACATTTGCGGCAGTTGCGTGGGATTTACATTATGAGTGCAAATTTTGACATGTTACATGAATTGGAAACTTTCTATTTTGTCTTAGAACTCCAACTTAGGCTTATAAATAGGTGCTTATAGGTCTAGGGTATGTATGCATTTTGGGGTGGAGACAATAGATTGAGATTAAATACACTAGGGCTTGGAAAAGGTTTTTAGGGAAGATAGATAGGGATTACTCTTCCGGTTCGTTGAGAGGGGTGTACACTTGGGTTAAGAATTAATTTGAGAGGAGAGTGTTATTGTACTGATTTCTCAAGGTTTCTCTAAATAAGTAAAAAGTAATCGGATTTTGACCTGTGAACGTAGAAAAGTTATTGTCGAACCACGTGTATCTCCTATATTATAATTCTTTGGTGTGTACTTATGTAGGGACCCAAATCTTTTTCATACTTTTTTATGCAAGTATTAGGGGTATAATAGTCCTTGTGATGTTTTTATGCTTATTTAATTATATTTAACTAGTGTGGTGTGATCAAGGTTTAGTCAAGTTGTAAAGAAGAGGGATGTCATAACATACCCTCAACTTTAGGAAGCTCTAATTTTGTCACCGCTTATCAGAATCGAGTGATTCTTGAACCATTAAAAATGTATTGGAACCCTCTTCGAGGTTTATGTTTATTATGTGTCAAGATTTTGAGTCTAAGCTAAGTCAAAGATGGGTTTTCGGATGTTTTGTCGGCTGAAATTACAGACTATTCAGCTTTAGAGCCCATTTAGACCTTTAAACACTCAAAATTAGGATTTTTTTTATTAGAGACAAAGTTGTTCCACTTTGAAATACGAGTCCAACACAAGTTGAATTGTCAAAATCTGATAAGCGAGTCAAAGGTTATGGTCGAAATACCAAAGTGGGAAAAAATCAGTAGGAATCTGAGGAGGGTTGTGATCTATCGCACATCAAGTGCGATCGATCACATAGAAAGTACGATCTATCACATACAGGCGATTTTTGGAGCTTCCTTTTGGGTATAAGTGCGATCGATTGCACGCGCACCCAGTTTTTTTAAAAAAGAGGTTTTTTTTTTGGGTTTTTAACCCTTGGGGCTATAAATAGGGGTTCTATTTCGAGGTTTTTAGGGTTCTAAACCATTTCTAATCTAATTTGGCAAAGGAATAGAAAGAACCTAGGGTTCTAAGAGGGTTTTAACTTGGAGAAGAAGAGTTTTTCTTAGAGAGGAAAATGATTAGCTTGGGGATCTTCCCCAAAGCCTTCTTGAGCGACTTGGATTCAAGGGAAGGATCCCTAAGGTCGATATCCCTTCTAACTCAACCCTATTTAGGAGTTGTAAACGCATAAATTTACCGCCTTTCCTCCCCTCTCAACTCTAGGTATCGGAAATAGGTCCGAGAGTAGAGGAATGACGCTAAACTTATTTTTATGAGTCGCCACCTACTTAGGGGAAGTAGGATCCCGAGATAGCCCAAATGAGGGGGGGTCTACGGTCCAAAATAGTCTAGGTAAGGGATCCCTTTAGGTCCTGGGGAAGGGGTTAGGCACCCCAGGACCTCCATCTGATGACGGTAACCTACTCATTAGGTCTAAATCAAACATAAAAAAAATCACTTAACATTTCCTAAAATTTATTAATTTTGCTAATCGAAATCAAAAAGGGAGTGTAAAAAAGTTTATTTTGGTTGGGGTCGAACCCTGATTGGGCTGCCTACTTATCCGGTTAGTCGGAATCAGACCCTCAATAGTAGTTCGGGGTCCGTGACTGTTTTTATACTCGTTTCGGAGTGTGGTCACTTCCAACTCGTGTTTGAGTTGGGGAGGGGAAGTGGAATGAGATTTATGAATCTCATTCCGGGAGATGGCAGCGTAGCTAGGTGCTCGTGGGGGAGCTCTAGGGGGCGTTCATTTATTAGGGTAAGTCTTTTTTTTTGCATTTTGTAGGTTTTTAAATGTTTTTGTTGTTTTTGTATTTTTTGATTTTTTTTGTATTTTAATTTTGGCAAGTTTTAACTAGTCAAGGCTATCCTAAGTGCCCAAGGTAGGCAAAAATAAAGTCTAAATGATTTTAATTATCCTAAAGGCAAAGAGCAGGGCGGATCGAGCGGCCTTAAACCAAAAGAGGCTATGGTTTAAATACGGACCCTGCTCTTGGTCCCAAGGGAAGATAGACCAGTACCTTTAATTTATTTTAATCTTTTATATTTTTTTTGTTGTTTCTTCTTTTTTTTTTGTAAGACTAACTAACGGGGTGGGCCAATTATTTAGAGTTAAAAAAGGAAAACTATCTAAGTGCCCAATGTAGGCAAAATAAGAAAAGAAAAATCGCGGCCTATCCCTATTGCATACACATGGATAATATATACATACACAACAAAATAGATGGGCCCCAAGGAAAAGTTAATGGGCCAAGGCCCATTGACCACTAATGGTCAATTGGCTTTGGTCCGCTATCTTTCTAAGGCCTCGAGGAATAGGCCCAAATAATTTTAACATGATTCTAGGGGTTTCCAATGATTCAAATCTCCCGCCCAAGCTTTGAATTATCCAAAGAAATATTATACCACAATAAATGAAAGGTATTAAATAAAAACAGGGGTAGAGATATACCTGCGAGGGCTGATGGTAGATGATGGAGCTGCTCTGACGATCCGAAGGAAGATAGACGGAAGATATTCTCACACTCCCCAGAACAAGGGATTACAAGAATAAAGTAAACAAAGTAAAAAATAAAATAAAATAAAAATAAAAGAAAAACCGAGCCCGACCAGCTTGTTTCTGTATAAGGAAGAACAACAAAGTATGTTAAGATGCAGAAAAACGAAATTAAAAATATATATACATAAAAATAAAGATAGAAGAAGCTAGAGATGATCGAAACTGATCAAGCTCTACAGATCTAGATCTCTAAAAACCGAAAGGAACATGCACGGCTGGATCGGATGATAGCCAAAACCATTTGAGTACCTGAAGCACGCGAAGAGCACTGGCTAGAGAACGATGGTGTCGCCGGATCTCAGCAGAGCTGAAACAGGCGGTCGCTGCGGTCACGATGTGACCAGATTGGTCAATCTCGCCGGGGACAACAGTGATCCAAGCTGGAACACGCAGATGGGATACTCAGAACAAAATTACTTCCCTTACCACAAATCAGACTTTGGAAAATCAAAAGAAGATAAACAAGAACAAGGAATGGAGAAGAGATTTGAATTGAATAGATCTAGATCTAAAGAAATCAGATCAAGAAAAAAATAAAATAAAATTGAGGGGTATGAAAGAGAAGAAACAGACCTTCAACAACGGAGAACCATCTGGACCGAACTCGGGTTGAAATTGATGGAGGATGGTGATCGTGCCGCTGATTACAGTGGTGAAGGTTGAGACACAAACTCAGTAGGTGGACTGAGCCGCACTAGATCCGAGACGCTGCTACCACCGGAGTTGAAGATCGATGACGCAGCAACCGCCGAGATGGAGCGGCTGGTTTGAGCTCTGCCGGAGATGGAACAATATAGATGAACCAAAAAAATGAGAAGCAAAAAGAAAGAAGGATGAACAAAATAAAAGGGAGATCCAGATCTAGAGTTCTAGATCCGGATGAAAAGGGATTCAGAGAAGAAGAGAGAATAAAAACTAATGAAATTGAAAAGAGAGATAGGAAGAACTGACTAACCGGGAGCGATCCAAACGGCAGTAGCTCGCCACCGGCCAGATCTAGATGAATCTCGCCGGAGAAAGTGATCTGATGGGGAGCGTCTGCAAATCGAGAACACCGAGCTGGGATTAACCGGTGAAAAGATGAGGAGTTCGCCGGAGGAGATGGAGGAAAGGAGAGATAGGAAATCAAGACCCTCTGCTGCCGAAACTGAGTGGAGAGGAAAATGAGGTCATCTGACCTCATGAAGGAGTATTTATGGAGTTAGATAGGGTTTAGAATTAGGGTTTTTTAAATGGGCTTGGGCTTTGGACACTGAGGAATGGATCAGGCTTGGCTGGGTCTAAGCATTGGCTTCTCTTTTGAGGGCTTTAAACAATGGGTAAAGGGGATGATTTCCCTCTCTCTTTCTCGGATCTAGGACCTCGACACTCAAATAAAATAATAAGATAAATAAAAATAAAAATTAAAATTGAAATTAAAATAAAGGGATTAAGGGGTGTAAAAATGGGGTGTTCACAGTTGCCCCTCTTTGTCGGAGAGTGCTAGCAATTGAACGACAAAGACTGAAAAACCCGTCATTTTTACACACCTAAAACCTGTGAAAACTTGTGAAAATCAAAGATAAGAAAAAGGGAAAGCCTAGTTACTTGCCAAAAACAAAAAGATGGAGTGAAGGATAGTAGTTTAGTCTCATTACGGAGGACTGCTGGGGAAAAATGGGTGTACATGGACCATGGATTGATGGATTGAAGGGAGCTCATGAACATTACTGCCTGGAGACTGATATAGTGCCTAGAACACTGGGAGTGCTATAACATGAAAGTTGAGGTGTGCATGGAGCATTGAGAGTGCTTACGGAAAGCTGAGATGCGCACAGAGCGCGGGGAAAGCTCACGGGGAGTAGAAATGCGTACGGGGCGCAGGGAATGCTCACGGAGAGCTGAGATTCGCATGGAATGCGAGGAATGCTCACGGAGAGCTGTGATGCGCACGGAGCGCTGGAAGAGGGTGACATCACATTTTGATGACAACCAGAATTGAAATGATGGGTGACCACACATTTCGATGTCAGCCAGAGATTGAATTAGTTGATGACAACACATTTCGATGCCAAGCAACTGAGATGACATGGATGACAACACATTTCGATGTCAACCGGGATTGGATGAATGACAACACATTTCGATGTCAAACAGAAGAGATGAAATGGATGACAACACATTTCGATGTCAACCGAGAAGAGATTGATGACAACACATTTCGATGTCAAGCAACTGAGATGACATGGATGACGACACATTCCAGCGTCAACCACCCTGAACTGAATGACAACACATTCCGATGTCAAACAGGGGAGATGAATGCATGACAACACATTCCGATGTCAAGCATGCTGAACTGAGTGACAACACATTCCGATGTCAAACAGGGGAGATGGATGCATGACAACATATTCCGATGTCAAGCAAACGAGAGGGATGCATGACAACACATTCCGATGTCTAGCAGAAGAGATGAATGCATGACAACACATTCCGATGTCAAGCAGAAGAGATGAATGACAGCACATTCCGATGTCAAACAAAAGAGATGAATGCATGACAACACATTCCGATGTCAAGCAGAAGAGATGAATGACAGCACATTCCGATGTCAAACAAAAGAGATAAACTGAATGACAACACATTCCGATGTCAAACAGGTGGAGATGAATGCAAGACAACACATTCCGATGTCAAGCAAACGAGATGAACTGGATGACAACACATTCCGATGTCAACCAAACTGAACTGAATGACAACACATTCCGATGTCAAACAGGTCGAAATGAATGCAGGACAACACATTCCGATGTCAAGCAAACGAGATGAAATGGATGACAACACATTCCGATGTCAACCAAACTGAACTGAATGACAACACATTCCGATGTCAAACAGTAGGAAATGAACGCAAGACAACACATTCCGATGTCAAGCAAACGAGATGAAATGGATGACAACACATTCCGATGTCAACCAAACTGAAATGAATGACAACACATTCCGATGTCAAACAGAAAAGATGAGATAATTTGCTGGAGATGTACTTGCTTCCTTGCTAATCCGCGATCGCAAGAGACATTGCTTGCCACGAGCGAGAGAGAACTGTCTTAGTCAGACCATGAGACCCAAATTTGAACAAAAATTTAGAATATCTTTTTCTTTTGAAGATTGTAGATTTTATTTTGAAAAATGGCTTTTGAAACCATGTGAAATACTATACTCTGCTTTCAAGTTTGCATGGGAATCGCCTTCTAGATATAGCATTTGGAGATCATGAAAACATTTGATGTTTTCGGACCGTACAGTATGACCAAGAGAAAACAAGACTTTATTGATCATTATTGTCCAGGATAAGTAAAACTAAGGTTGGTCTCACCCTGTGCTAGATTGGCAATACAAAGAGTCTTGTGAACAAATGGATTGTTATGACAAATGAGTTTGCTTGAGAGGTGAAGCGCGAATGGTCTTCTACAGATTTCACCATCAACTTTTTCCCTCTTTTGCCCTTGGAATGACCAAGTCACGGGTTGCGCAATTTTTGCGCGATGAGGCCATTGCTGGTTTTCGCTCATGCCTGCGAAGTTGATTAGATCTTTTTCTTTTTTTCCCTTTTTTGCCCCTAGTTACAAGACTAGGACTGGGGTTCGCGTAATTTTTGCGCATTGAAGCCGTTTCCGGTTTTCACTCATGCCCGCGATTTATTTGAAGTACGATTCTGCTCTTATTATAGTGACTGATTGCCTGAAAAACTGATGCACAAAGATTTTTGACAAAACTCGCTGTTTGAACCACTTTCAACTTTTTTCCTTTTTTTACCCTTGGAATGACCAAGTCACAGGGTTCGCATTATTTTTGCGCGATGAGGCCGTTTCCGGTTTTCACTCATGCCTGCGAAATTGATCAGGTTATTTTCCCTTTTTTGCCCCTAGTCACAAGACTAGAGCTGGGATTCGCGTACTTTTTGCGCAGTGAGGCCGTTTCCGGTTTTCACTCATGCCCGCGATTTATTTCATATGGAGGCTTCTACTCCCTTCATTGCCTTGTATGCCAGCATTCTGCCTCAGATACTATTCTGATAATTGCTTGTACTCTTAATCTCTAAGGGATCTAGGAGGACTTGAGATGGGACGAAACGTTGGCTGAGAGGACTGAAAGTTTGGGACATCCCTTCTGCTCATCGGAACTTTGTCTTTTCTTGAACACCTCTTGATTGATTTTTTTTTCTCTTTTTTTTTTATTTTTTTTTGTTTTTTTTTTTTTTTTTCCTTTTTTTTTTTTTTGAATGTTTTTGAGTTGGAGCTACTTTGTCCAAATGGTTTGACAATTTGACCGCACCTGATTTCCAGGTTGCCTACGTACCTTTTTCAGGATCAGGTCATGACGTAGTTCATAGCAGACTAAGTGCAGGGTGTCCCGATAAAAGGTTTTTGAACAAGAGGTTATTAGGCTCGAAGGGCTAACTAACGAACTTTATTGATATATTGTAGGTGTTACATGGTTTATAGGGAGAGTAGGCACCAAATACGGCCTCCTATCATGTCCCAAAGAAGCTAAGAGTACAAGCAGTTATCAGATAGGATCCTAAGCATAATACTTCTTAACTTTATCTACGTTGATTGGCTCAGGAAGGTCCTCATCATCCATACGTCCAAGTCGAAGGGCACCTCCTGAGAACTTTTCCCTGACAATGTATGGGCCTTCGTAGTTTGGTGTAAATTTCCCTCTCGGATCTGGACGATTTGGCAACAATTTCCGGAGAACAAGGTCACCAACTTCAATATCTCTGTGCTTGACTTTCTTGTTGAACGCTCTAGCCATACGCCTCTGATAGGCTTGAGAGTGATCTATGGCTTTTAGTCGCTTTTCTTCAATCAGATGCAACTGTTCATATCTGGCTTGTGCCCATTCTGATTCTTCAATTTCTGCTTCCATTAGCACTCGCAATGACGGAATTTCTACCTCAATAGGCAAGACAGCTTCCATACCGTATGCTAAGGAGAATGGTGTCGCACCAGTCGAAGTGCGAATCGACGTTCTGTAGGCCATGAGTGCGTAGGGGAGCATTTCATGCCAGGCAGAATACCTAGTTGCCATTTTCTCGATGATTCGCTTCATATTTTTGTTTGCGGCTTCGACTGCACCATTGGCTTGAGGTCTGTACGGTGTAGAATTATGATGCTGGATTTTGAATCTCTGGCAAAGTTCAGTCATACCTTTGTTGCAGAAATTGAGAGCGTTATCTGTGACGATCTCATACGGAACCCCATATCTGCAAATGATATCTTTCTTGAAAAACCGCTGAACAACTGAGGCTGTGACATTAGCAAAAGAGGCCGCTTCAACCCATTTTGTGAAATAATCAATAGCAACAAGAATAAACCGATGGCCGTTTGATGCTTTTGGCGTGATGGGCCCAATGACGTCTATGCCCCAAGCTGAGAAAGGCCAAGGTGCAGTAAGATTGTGCAATGTAGTAGGTGGTGCATTGATTCGGTCTGCGTAAATCTGACATTGATGACATTTTTGAACATGACGACAGCAATCGGATTCCATAGTAGTCCAGTAGTACCCCAATCTAAGAATCTTCTTTGACAGCATTAACCCGTTCATGTGGGGACCACAAACTCCTCCGTGAACCTCTTCAACCACTTGTGCTGCTTCCTTTTTATCAAGGCATCTTAACCAAATCAAATTGGGTGACCTCTTGTATAACACTCCTCCTGAGAGAACAAACTGAATAGAGAGTCTTCTGATTGCTCGACGATCTGTTTTGGTGGCTTCCAGAGGAAAAGTGCCATCATCCAAGTATTGCTTGATATCTGTGTACCATGGCTTGTCATCTGGGCGCTCTTCTATAACTAGACAATAAGCTGGCTGGTCTTGTTGCTGAATCTCAATAGGCCAAATTAGACTTCCTTTAGGAAATTTAACCATTGCAGCTAGGGTCGCAAGAGCATCGGCGAATCTGTTATGCGTCCTGCATCTGTGATTGAAAGTGATTCTCCTGAACTTAGTGATAAAAACATTAAGGCATGCCAGATACGGAATCAACTTCTCTTCCTTGATTGCCCATGACTCATTAGCTTGACAAATTACCAGTGATGAATCACCATAAACATCAATCTCTTCTATGCCAATACAATGTGCTTCTCTGAGTCCAGCTATACATGCCTCGTATTCTGCAGTATTATTTGAACATCTGAACTTTAGCTTGACTGAGATAGGAAGATGAGCTCCTCTTGGCGAGATTAAGACTGCTCCTGCCCCATTCCCGTGTTGGTTTGCGGCTCCATCAAAATACATTTCCCATCCAATATAATCAGGATCTTCTGGTTCTAAACTTAGAATAGCTTCATCCGGAAACTGGTCATGCACTGAAACATAGTCGGACGATGGGTTATATGCCAAATGATCAGCAATTGCTTGCCCCTTGATTGATTTCTGCGTCATGTATGTGATGTCAAATTCTGATAACATCATGAGCCATCTGGCTGTTCTTCCTGAAGTGGCAGGCTTTTCCAGTAAGTACTTGAGTGGATCCATTCTTGATACCAAAATCACAGGATAGGACAATAAGTAATGTCGTAAGCGCTGGGTAGCCCAAACCAATGCTAGACAAGTCCTCTCTAAAGCATTGTACTTCTCTTCGTATTCATGCAAACGCTTACTGATGTAATAGATGGCCTGTTCCTTTCTGCCTGATTCATCATGCTGAGCTAGCACACAACCCATAGAAGTTTTTTGGATGGAGATGTACATTAAAAGTGGTCGTCCGGGTGTCGGAGGGACAAGCACGGGTGGATTGAGAAGATATTGCTTGATCTTATCAAAAGCCTGTTGACATTCATCTGACCAGACTGTCGGCACATTCTTTCTAAGCAATTTGAAAATCGGCTCACAAATTGGAGTAAGCTGTGCAATAAAACGACTGATATACTGAATCCTACCCAGAAATCCTCGAATTTCCTTTTCTGTCTGAGGTGCAGGCATCTCGATGATAGCTCTTGCTTTGGCTGGATCGACTTCAATTCCTCTTTTACTGACAATGAAACCAAGAAGTTTTCCTGACGTTGTTCCGAACGTACATTTTGCCGGATTTAGTCTTAGACCAAAGACTCTGAGCCTGTCACATAATTTCTTCAAATCTTCTGGGTGATCTTTAGCCAATGGGGATTTGACAATCATGTCGTCTACATAAACCTCTGTACTCTTGTGCATCATATCATGAAATAATGCTGTCATTGCTCTTTGATATGTTGCCCCTGCATTCTTGAGCCCAAATGGCATGACTTTGTAACAGAAGGTGCCCCATGGGGTAATGAACGCGGTCTTTTCCATATCCTCTTCGGCCATTTTGATCTGATTGTATCCTGAGAACCCATCCATAAAAGATAAGGTTTCATGTCCAGCTGTATTGTCGACAAGGATATCTATGTGAGGAAGTGGAAAATTATCTTTTGGACTGGCCCTGTTCAAGTTTCTATAATCAATGCACATTCTGACTTTGCCATCTTTCTTAGGCACAGGTACGATATTAGCCAGCCATTCTGGGTAAGTTGCCACTGCTAGAAATCCTGCGCTTATTTGCTTTTCGATCTCATCTTTGACCTTCTGAGACCATTCTGGCCTCAACCGCCTGAGCTTCTGCTTAACTGGTTTTACCTCTGGGTTCAATGGCAATCTGTGGACTACTAATTCTGGATCAAGGCCGGGCATGTCCGCATATGACCAAGCAAATACATCAATGTAACTTTTGAGGAAGTCAATCATAGCGCTCCTTTGCTCAGGACTCATTGTAGTGCCAATCTTCACAGACTTAGGATCATCTTCGGATCCGAGATTTATGGTCTCGGTGTCCTCCTCATTAGTTTTACATATCCCTTCATACTGTTCAAGGAGGTCGAGGATCTCTTGTGGAGGTTCCCCTTCTTCCTCTTCGTCATACTCTACTTCCAAAAGTTCAAGATTGATTTCATGATTTGAGTTAGCTTTATCTTGGGTAATTCCCTGGCAAACCAAAGCTCGGTCTTAGTATTTGAGTGTTATTTTTTTGTTTTTATTTTTATTTTTGGTGGCTTCAGATCACTAAGCCTTTTTGGAGACTTAGGTCATACCATCATGAGCCAATATTTTATGTATATACAAAAGGAAACACGAAGGAAACAAGTCTTGAGACAAGGAAAATGAATTTATTGATTTTCTGATGTTTTGTAATATTTACAAAGACGCGTAAAGCAAAAGACTTGACTATTTTGAAATGACTAACAAAGCCGCCTAGAAAATAAAATTTTGGTTTTTCTCTTTTTGACCTAAAGATGAAAAGAACAAATAAAGAAAGAAACTGGGTCATGGTCTGACTAGTCCGACCTTCTTTCCCTGCCTTCCTCTGGCTGCTTCAACCGTGATGGGATCGGTCCACCATACAAGAGGAGAAGAACTGGCTCGTATGAGCGAAACAGTACTGGATGATGCTTGCGATGCACTGGAGAGGGTGCACACTTGTTCCTCTGCCACACAATCAATCTGGACTGCATCTTCAACAGCGAGTTCCTCAAACAATTGAGCCACTTCGAACATTTCAAGAAACCTTGCAGGATCGTCCTTTGACTGGGATTTAGGTGCATGGTTGGCAGTTGGCTCTGGGTCTGTTTCCTCAAAAGGAAGGTTTTATAGATTTCAAAATCAGAAGGTCTGGGAATACTGGTAGGAAAGGTAACAGATAGGGGAGGTGGGGGCACCGACTTTACTGATGATTTTCCTTTTGTCAGCTTGTTCAAGAAATCTTCCAACTCTGGTTTGTACCCTATTCCGAAACGAGGTGTGTAGCGAGGTGCTACATACCGTTTCTTCATTCCTTGGTGGTGGGCGCCTAGACCCAAACCAGGTCTGTACTTCATTTTAGCCATGATCCTCACCGCTGCCGGTATATATTCCGTTTTCTTGCTTTCCAGCTGAGCAATACAAGTAACCTCCTCAAACTGATAAGTCATAAAAGCTGCCCCTTGTCCCAATTCTTGGACATCCCCAAAGGAATTTGCCAAAGACTCCGTCGGAATCACAATCAGTTGATCACCTTGAATGAACTTAATCCTCTGATGAAGTGATGACGGGATGGCTCCGGCCATGTGGATCCACGGCCTTCCAAGAAGAAGAGTGAAAGAAGCTGGCACATTAACTACTTGAAAATTTGTCAAGAATTCTGATGGTCCAATGGAAATGTTTAAGTCGACATCTCCCAAGTTTTGTCGAGTTGAATTGTCGAAAGCTCTGATTGTCATAGGTCTTTTCTTGACATGACTGATATCCATTCCCAAGCCTTCCAAAGTAGTTAATGTACAGACATTCAAACCCGACCCATTATCTACCAGAACTGCCGAAAGTGTTTTACCCCTGCACTGCACTGAGATGTAAAGAGCTCTGGTATGTTCCTTATCACTGTCCGGGATTTCCTCTTCACTGAAGGTAATGGTCTTTGGTTCCAGAATCTGACCTACCAGTTGCCCCAAACGTTCAGGTGTTATATCCTTTGTGACATGAGCATTGTTAAACACCCTAAGCAATTGCTCCCGATGGTGTTCTGAAGTTAAGAGCAATCCCATCACTGAAATTTGAGCTGGGAGCCTTGTGAGTTGATGGGCAATGTTATATTCCTTTGCTTTCTCCAAAATTTTCAATAGCGTAGCATCCTCCTCTATTTGTTGCTCAGAACTCAGACATTGCTCTTTACCCTTGGACTTAGGCAGCTCAACCTCTGGTTGCTGGTAAACTCTTCCTGACCTGGTTATTGCAGTGATGTTTTCATTGTCCAGAATGAGAGACGGAGGGGCCGGTAAACGATTAAGGGGGTGGATTGGTGCTGGAATGTATGGGATCTGGACTGGACCTTTACCAAAGGGTAATGGAGATGATACAACTGGGGTCGTAGGCCAACCAGCAGGGCAAGGGATGGTATAGACAATTTCCTCTTTTTCACCAGGAATAAAAGGGATTTGTATAGGACGTTGAATGGATTGAATAGTAGATGAGTGGATTGGTGACATGTGGGGTGTTTGGATGGGTTGAATAATAGGGGATTCGGGAGGTGACAAAGACTGAGGATATGGGATTCGAACAGGGACTCGGTACGAAGGACGGATAGCATCATCTGTCTCTGACAACCCATCAATCTCTACCATACTAACATCAGACCCATCCCTGCTTAGAAAATTAATCTGTCCTTGATGTGGGGGAAGAGGAGCTTGAATGATGCTAGTATTTCCAGGGCGCAATTCAACTTTGCCTTGCTCTAAGAGATCTTGAATATCATGTCTAAGAGTGTAACATACATCTGTGGCATGACCCGGGCCTCGATGATATGCACAATAATGATCTGCATGATAATTTCGATTTTGCTTATCAACTGGGATGAGAGGAGTCGGCCCCTTCAAAGTTACAAGATCCTTTTTGAGGAGGAAAGTCAGAAGCTGGCTTAAAGAGTAAGGTAAGGGAGTGAAATTTCTCTGAGGGTTTCTCACTGGCTGACGCGCCTGTTGATACTGATTTTGCCTTACCGGCTGAGGATTTTGAGGTTGAGGAGGTTGTCGAATCGGTGGAGCAGGCAACATCAAGGGTGCACTGGGTGCAATCCAATTAACTTCTTCTCTTTTCCTGGTATCCTTTTGCCCATTATTCCTGTTAAATGGGGCACTTGACCTTGGAGGTGTATGGCTAAGACTGGCATGTATGGTACCATTTTTTACAGCTGTTTCAATTCTTGCCCCTGTCTCGACAATTACCTTGAAATCAGTGGCCGGTAGAGTTATCATCAATGTTGAATATGGTTGCTTTAGGGTTCTCAAAAAGGTAGAAGCCATTTCTTCCTTTGATAACTGCACTGATAGTCTTGATGCCATTTCTCTCCACCTAGCGGCATACTCAATAAACGATTCATTATTCCTCTGGGACAGTTGCTCTAGATCGCTCTTTTGAGGGAGCACCTCCAAGTTAAAAGAAAACTGATTGATGAAGAGATCGATCACATCCTGCCAACTGGTAATTTGCTTCTTGTCAATTGCAAGCCACCACCTGAGAGCGGCATCTTTCAGACTTTTCTGGAAATATTGAATAAGATATGATGGTTTATCTCTGTAGGCCATCATATCCCCTACATACAACTGTAGATGCTCTTTTGGACACCCTTTTCCCCCATATTTAGTGAATTCTGGAACTCGAAAGTCGGAGGGAACCGAAGTATCAGAAGAGAAGAGTAGGTCATCCAGAGTTATCCCTGTAGAGGAGGATGATGTCCCTTGCATTTTTTTCATCATCTCTTTCAGCTGACGAATTTCTTCTTGTTGGTTCTTGAGAGACACCAACAACTCAGAATCCTGTGGCATTTTCGGGTTGTGATGGTCGCAATGCACAGCCTCACCAGTTTTTCCATCAAATCGGGTGTAGTCAAAATCACCATCCTCACCCGGCTGATCATGAAGAGGGTTGATAAAGGTAAAGTTTGGAGCAGGAATTTCAACCCTAGGTTGATCCGGTTGGAAAGGTCTAAACCCTGAATGGTCTGGTTGATGTCGAAAGGTTCCAATTCCGGGTGGGTCTGGTTGGAAACTTTCTGGTTGAAATGAAGTTCTAGGCTGTTCGGGTTGAAATGGCCCGGCTTCTGGTTGGTGAGTAGGTTTGTTAAGCTGTAAAGCCATCAAAGCCTGCAAGGTTTCTTGAATATTGTCCAATTGGGCTTTCATCCCATGTATCTCCTGGTCATGTGCTTGTACAAGCTGGTCTGTACTTGAATCCAAACGATTGTTGGGAGCAGCCATGTCTGCTGAGCTTTGAGATGACCAGTCTGCGACTTCAGGACTGTCCAGATCTATTATCGCAGCTTGGGCAAGGGCACGGGATACGGAACGAGTAACAATTCGCTGTTTCATGCAACACTGAGAAAGATGTAGCGATTAAACATGAATGCACGATTTGACAGTAAAAAGATGAAAATCACTTCTTTATATATGCAAGTGTTTGTGTGATTCTAAGACAACACTAAACCAAAAGGAAAATAATAAAAAGCAACAAAGGACAAATAGAAAGACAACAAGAAAAAAAGACCCAACCCTATACAGGTCTCTCAGGAATAACAAAGTCGGGAGGCAAGGGGTTGCCCCCGAGGTCTATCACTTGTTGACGAAGGATAGCAATCTCATTTTCTAGCCTGTCTACCGTACCTGATGCACATTGAATTCTGTAGTCGAACTCTAGAGCCTCGACTGAGCATGATGTCTGACTGCTTTCAACTGTTCTTGATTCTGACGGAACTGGATTTCAAACTGGAAAGACTCCTCAGCATCATCTCTTTTCCTCTTTTGAAACTCTCGGAGTGCTTGCTCTAGCTGATGTTCCTTATCACGGGCAAACTGACGTCGATTCCCCAGGTCACTTTCTTGTTGTCGGAGGATCTGTTGCGCTCTCTCCAATTCCTCGGTATCTCTCCGAATCTTGAGTTGGATCTGCTCTAACTGTTCCTCCTTCCTGCGGACTGCCTGATATTCCCTTTTCAACTCAGCTTCATGTTGCCGGTGTGCCTGTTGCGCCGACTTGAGCTTCTTAGTATCCCTTAATATCTTCAGACGATTTCCTAGGAAAGTATCTTTCCACGGCACCACCACCTCAGAAAGGGGAAGGCTTCCTCCGGACGGTGCTGTAACTGGGGTGAGCAATTCTGCTGGCTTTGGCATTTCTGATTGTATGTCCGGGTTCTCCAACCATAAATCATATTCTTCTTCAGTCAACGGTTCCCCGGGTCCAGGTTCTACTATGTCATCTGGAAATTTTTCCCTTTTACATCGTCTCCATTCAGTTTGGAAACGCCTTTCTAGAAGTTCAGCTGCAGTAGAGAAAACACAATAGTCTTTCTTGCTAAATCATCGATCACTGGGATAAACTGTCGGTATCCAAACTGTCGGAGTACTCTGAGTGGAATGTAGGGCGACGATCCAGTTAGGCCAGCAAGAATTATGCACTCTTCTTCCAAAGGTAGTTTAAAAGAGGAAGCCTTCGTTTGTGATTACGAGCCAGCGACACTTCCAAATTATCTCGTCTTCTGATAACTGCTGAAGCTCTCTGTAACAGTCTTCCATTTTTTTACACACAAGCTTGGATTGGGACTGGCTAAATTTTCGCACTATGTTCCGAACATCATAAGCAAATTCTGAGGGCACAGTAACCATTGATGGTAAATGCTCGATCAACCATAACTGTAAAAGAGATACACTGGCGTTGAATGTCCCTTTCCTTTTTTCACTGCTATATTTAAGACTCCTAAGAAGCTCTCCCAGGATCATCGGGACGACTGACCCTCCGCTACGCATGTCTTTGACTACCCCTACCAATACAGATTCAGCAATACTGAGGTTTTTTGGGAAGATGAGCTGAGCTAGAACAATCCATGTAAGAACATTAAGTGCTGACTCAGATTCAGCTTCAGGTGCACTAGGGTCCCACGAAGGTCTATACATATCCCACAACTTGTTCATTTCAACCTTGAGTAAGTACCCTTGGCATTGTTGGGTAATCGGTCAGGCTGATATGTAAAACTGCGCAAGTTCAAGCTGGTTAATTTGTTCTGTAATGGGGTAGAATAGCAGGACCATCAATATCCAGCCCTAAGATGCGTTCGACTTCTTCGATTGTCGGACACATTTCATTTTTTCCAAAACGGAAAACTACACTTTAGGATCCCAACAAAGAATCGCCGCCCTGACTAAACGCCAATCAGGATCGATCAAAGCAAGGTCTAAAATATTTCCAACATTGGTACTCTCTGCATCCAAACTAGTCGACGGCAGAATTAAGGCCTTGAGCTGAACCTAAAATTGTAGCTGTGTCTCTGAGTTTGGCATCACAAATAGCAGCATCTCCAATTGAGTGAAGGCCCTAGGCCTCCCGGCCTAATATTCCTGAAGGGCCTGCCATCTAAAACAATAGTGCACAAGTGATACCCTACGCAGGTGCTACATGATGATGCAAAACTTTTGAGAATGTTTTCGTTTTTTTTCTCTTTTTTTTTTTTTTATTATTATTTTTTTTGAATTTTTTGTTTTGTTTTGTTTGTTTTGTTTTTTTTTTTTAAAATGTGAATTACATATGTAAACTAACAGGGTGGGTGACAAAAGCCCAGTCCACTAACTTGGGTTTCCAAGACCTCTTAGCTTAAGGTAATAAATGAATAAGGGGATATTCATTTATATCTGAATTCGGAATCTCCATATGTAGTGTCACGAAAGAAATTTTTATTATTTTTTTATTTTTTTATTTTTTATTTTTATTCTTAGTCAAGACATACGTAAACCAATGGGGTAGGTATAGAAGTCCAACCTACTACCTTGGGTTATTGGAAACCAAAGCCCATTAAGTTTAAAATAAAAGGGATAAGTGAATACCCATTATTATTTGAGGTTAGGACCCCCCATATGTAATGATTTAAAGAAGCTGGTAAGGGGTTATTAAATAACACAGGCTCATCAAACAGGTTA
>JABCRI010000154.1:0-84440 GCA_015143295.1 Tetracentron sinense
GTTCTACAGGTTGAAATGAACTGTTAAATTCAGTACTGGGCTTTCGGTTTAAAATAGCTTTATCGAAGTGAGATTTCAATATGGAAAAAGTATATATATATCTATTTTGGATTGTTGTGTCATCACTTGTGGGTGTTATACGATTAAGATATTGGTATATCAGGGGGAGCAAGAAAATGATTCTAGCATCGTTAAGTGGTTCTGGAATCTAGCACTAAGCCATTTGAGACACTGAATGATCAGTGAATCATTGGTCGTTTTTAGAAGTGTACTTACCATGGTCATTTCTTGGAGAGATTTAAGATTGATATTCTACCATCCCATCAAATTCCATTCAGAGATCGATTCACTATGATAGGAAGCTTGTTTAAATGGGATTTATGTTCCTCGATGTGGATATCTGGATATGTGTAGGTCTGGGATAAAAAAGTTTTAGTTGGAACTTGTTTCAATCAATCTATTAAGCGAATTGGTTACATTTTATATAAAATTTTGTCTAATTAATCTATATCTGAATGTCAGAATTAAATGAGCAGAATCAATTCTAACATATTGATAATTTTTTAAAACATGATGGTATTGATGAGGATTAGGTATTTTTCTATGATACCTATGCGTGACCTTTCTGTTTTCATTTGGGAGAATCAGGAACTTGAGAAATTTGTAAACAATTGTGTTAATTGGTCAAGTGTTTCACAATTTTTTCCATAAAGATCTTGAAGATAATTGTTCGACATTCTTTTAGAATTCATGAGGTTATAAAAATTGGTTTATCAGTTGGGTAAAGGTTTTACTATAGGTAAAATATTTTCTCTTGAACTAATATTTTCTACTCTAGTTAATGTGTTCCTCTCTATTTCAATGTGGTTATGGAATTATTTTGTTCGATTATTTTTACAACATCTAACATGGGGTGCTAAAGCATCAGTTTTTAAGTTTGAAAGGAGAAGCTATAAGTTGGAGTATCTTGATGATTTAATTTGACTCTTCTAACGGGGGATAAATTGATGCAAAATTTTGTTTTTGATGGTGCCAATAAGAGGAATTACTTGTACATTTGAGAGTTTTGACAAAAAGGGAAAGATTGAATTTTTTTCTGCATAAATTTAAAAACCATTTGAAGAAATACATATGACATTATGTTTTCTTGAGAATTGATAGGATTTTGTAAAATTCATCTTTTTGTTTGTCAAAAGGTAAACCAATCCAATTACGTAATTCTTGTTTCTTGGAATTTGAAATTTTTTTCGGATAAACGCTTTGTTTTCTCTATTCAAATCAGCATCTATATCTATATTTGAGATGGTTTCTTAAGTTCTTAAGAATCTTGCATTTGAGAATGTGTGGTGATAAAGGAGAGAGTGGATGTATTGACTCTTTTCTTTCTTGTTCTATCTTGTTTTGTTTGACTGTTATAAATTGTTGAGGTAGAATTTGTATTTATGAAACCTGCCAAATTTGTTATTCTTGTTTTGAAGTATTGAGAACAAAGAAGATCTAGGATGAGTTCAAATTAACAACCTAGGATCAATCATTATTTGAATTTAGGAGGAGAAGTTCAATGAAAACTTTTCAACAGCATGTTCATTATTTGATCTCGATTGTTATAATCTACTTGTTGAATTTTTCTTTGAGGTGATTATTTTGTAACCCCATTAGATGGATTATCAAATCCTTCCAATGGTGTGTATTTCAGGAGTTAATACTTGGCTTTTTGTTAAATCTGTTTAATAATATTATTTTGTCTTGAGACGTGTGTGTAGGTAAAGGACTATCAATGTGGTCATTACTTTGTAATGTATTTTATAAATTAAGTAAAAGTGAGATCTGGGAAGCAATCAATGCCTCTTGTTTGCAGATTTTAATACTATAGATTGTAAAAATATGTTTTTTTTCAGTAATTGAAAGGGAGGAATTGGGGAACAATCAAAATAGATTGGACCATTGTATAATGTTGATTGAACAATTCCTAACAAAGAATTTTGAATTGATTATGTCTACAGTCACGAAGACATAAAAGAACTTGAGCATTTAATCCTTCTCGGATTAATAGTTAACTGCTACTGGACCATCCAATATGCAAGAAACTATATTTTAATTTGTGTTGTTCAATTGTTTTTTCACTAAACAAGTGAAATGTTTCATGATCTTCTGTTAAGGAGATCGTTTGTTCTACTGTTTTGATTGAATAATCACTTGAGAAATTAAAAGTTCATTTTTTGTATATTTGTTGAATAGGAATTTTTGGGACTTTCCAATTGTCTAATTTTTTTTTTATATTTGCTAAATTTCTTTCTTCACAATTAATGACTTCATTACTATTACTAGATGAACATGATCTAGAAGATATTGATCTAAATAAAGTACTCATTATAAGAAAGATATATAGTCAAAATAAAATGTATTAATGCGATAAAATTGTCTGGAATTAAACAGTATTGGCACAAGGCTATCTACGGTACTTGCTTCTCCTAAACGCCTTCATCAACGGCTAAGCGGTACTCACCTTGACCTCCTAACACTTGTGATATACTGACTCAATTTTTTTGACAATAATTATAACAGTAATGCACTGCATTCATCAATATCTCTTCCTTCTAATCAGTTGTCTTACCTACTTCCATGGCTTTGATATCATAATACACCCAGGCTTGGATCATAAATAGAATTGCGGAAATAAAATACATATAACTAGTGCATTATATTGTTCTAGTTAGTCCTGAGATTAAAGGACCTTATGCTCTGATCAGTTCCAATGTGGAAACTGTTGAGACTTACAGCGGTCTCTCAGTTAAACAATGTGCAGTGATTTTGAAGAGAGAGAGACATTTAATTGAAAGAGAAATACTTTATATATTGATCGAAATCAAAAATATATATGTAAAATGCCTTTGGAGAAGAAGGGTTATAGATTGGAGAGGATGTAATCTCCCGCTTACAGCTTCATGATTGAGAATTGGAAGGAAATGTTACAAGGAAAGAAATACAAGGGATGAAGTTTGATCTAAACTAAATTGAACTAAAGGTTACAACACTTGAACACTTGACTAAGGCTTCCATCTTGACTTGTACTAGGCTTGCTTCTTCATTGCCGGATGCTTGCTCTTATAGAATTGTTGGAAATGCTTACACTTGAGTGCTTGGTTTCTTTTCAATTCTTCATTTTGAATGCTTTTCTTTTTCTCTTGAGTGACTTGACCACTTTGATGCCTTGAGATTCTTCATATCTTCTTTAATTGAGTGGCTTGATGTCTTGAAATTCCGCATGTTTCCTTCTTTCGGTGGAGTACAAATATCACACTTGAGTAGTCTTGGTACTTCATTTGATGCTTTGACTATTGCTTTTCACTTTTCACTGTTTTGAGATGCTATTTTTGATTGGATTTTGCTTTGCATTGTTTATGGAGAATCATTGTTTCTTCTTGCTTGATAATTTTGTCTAACCTCTACATTCATTGGATATGTGACGACCCGAATATTTTTAGAAATAAAAATATTAAATATTAAATATTTGATTTAATATTGAGATATTCATATTATTACTTAAGCAGATTATTTAATAATTGCTTAAAGTATATGGATATATACTATGTATTAAACCTTATATTAATGCATGTATATATTAAAAATGAGTCATTAGCTAAGATTATGACATGTGGCAAGTGCCACATGGCAACAACCTAAGGGGGACGATTAAATAAATAAATGGCATTATATTGCTTAATTGTATAATAAGGTATTATATATTAAGTTTAATACTTGAATCTAAGTATTAAAATAAGTATTTAACACCAAAATAAATAGGATGATGACACATGGCAGAGTGACACTTGTCAATTCCCTAGTAGGGGCGTCCAAGATTAACCAAGGTTAGGTGATCTAATTAAGAGTAGTTAATCAAAGGATTGAAAAGAAAATGATGGCATGTGATGGACGTACACGATTCAATCATGAGAATCAAATGCCACATGGCATATTCATTTATTACGTTCATGAACCAAAATACTAAAGGGAGATGCATGAGATGAACTAGGAAAACATCAAATCTATACCACAAACTACACGCCCACTTTATTAGCCCTAGGAGTGTGAACTCAAGCTAAGGGAGGATAATCTTAGGGGGATGAACCATAAGTTTAGTCATTAAAGAGCATGAATCTTGATTCATTTAACCATGGTTGGAGGATTAACCTTAGGAGTTAACAATGAATCAAATTAAAGATAAAAACATGAACCTTATTTATGATGATTCATGTATATTAATGCAAGGGATGAATCTACTTACTAGAGTTAGTATAAGGCAAGAAAGATTCTTGGAATGGGGAGATACTACACGCCCACCTATGTTTGGCCATGAGTTAAGTAACTCACTTTGGTTAAGTGAACAATGATATTATATAATACATAGAATTATGTAAGGATTTAGAGTAAAAATATATATGTATTAAGGTTTATGATAAATGATTAACCATGAGTTAAAAAGGGAAACTATGGTTAAGTTAATACATGTGTTAAGAGATTCATATATTGTAGATGAACCTAATCTAGGGTGTAGCACCCCGGACTTTTCTATACTTAATGAATACCGTTTTCGTAGCTAATTGGCCTTCCTCATAGTCTAATTAATAAATAAGAGAGAAATCGGAAATTCTGAAATGTCAGAAATGTTCATTTTCGAAAGACGAACCCAACGCAAGTTGAATCGTCGAAATCCGGCGAGCGAGTCAAGAGATATGGTCAAAACAGTGCAGACCTACAGAGCACCGATCGCTCGGTCTAGTCAGCAATCGATCGGTCCAAAACTGATCGATCGGTATCTATCGCACGGTCAAAGATTTTGTATGGGGAAATTTTCCAGAGAGTAGTTTTTTGACCGGTCGCTCGGCCAGAGTACCGATCGCTCGGTAGGCAACCGATCGATCGGTCATAACCACCGATCGCTCGGTCCCCGTGTTTTTGCAGAAATTTTTGTAAGGGCGTTTTTGTCTTTTGGGTGTTAAACCATTTCTTATAAGGCTAGGCCCGAGCCTTAAGAATTATTTACAACACTTAGAAGCTTTTGAGAGTTAGAGAGAGAGGAGAAGAGACTCTAACCTAGGGTTTTGATTTTGAGAAGGAATCAAAGGGTTTGACAACCCTAGATCATCCTCAAACTTGGATTGCTTCAAGTTCAAGGCTCGAGCTCGTGGGGGATCTCGTTCTCAAGCTAGGCCAGCATTCTCTAAGGTATTTCAAGAGGGTTTTCTTCTCCAAACCAAGTATCCCTCAAGAAAAGGTTCCTCCTTCCAAGTTGGAGCTTAAATCATGGTTCCTACCAAGATCAAGCCTTGATCTAAGGTTAGTACACCCTACTAACTTACCCTAGCAATAAATCTAAGTTTTCTTTATGAAATGTGATTTATGAAATTATGTTTGCTTTCTTGTGAAATGTATCATCCCTAATAAATATAAACAAGATAAAGAAATGGTATGGATGTTTGGATGGATGTTGGATGTGGCGATTGGATGCCGAATGGGTGATGTCGAGACCCAAAACCCACCCTAGGAGTTAGAGTGAACTTTGGACGACTAATCATGGCTTATATGACTTGCTTGACAAACCAACCTGCAAAAACCCACAGAGCATATACAATAGAGGATGACAGCGGAAACATAACTATAAAACACAGCGGAAGTCTAACAACCTCTAAGTATATACACATGGTCCAAGTTTAATACAAAGAAATCAAAACAAATAAAGTGCGGACATGCCCGCCAAAATACATGGATATAATTACTCATGCTCGCCCACAGCCAATCCACTCAGAATCTAACACCACCTACTGATAACCCTCTACGGGAGGTTCCTCCAAAGGCTCCTCGACGTACTCCTCTTCCACCCATGGACCAGGAGCACAAACATCAAATGGAGCAGCAGCTCCCTCAGAACCTGCCGACATAAGAAGTACGGCTAAGCATGGAATACTCAGCGGGTACCAAATACTAACCAATAGTCATAGCATAAAAATGGCAATACATAAATCAGGAGCAATTCATATATGTTAGACGAAAACAATTCATATCATACAAGGAAGTAAAGCAATTTATAATCATGCTTGTATTTCGTAGAAAGCCGATAAAACCTCTTGAAAACATCGTGCACTTGACTTGGCTTGAAATATCTTTTCGTACTTGAAAGCTTGTCGTGTTTGTCTTACTTGATCTTGTCGAGCGTTTCGTACGTGTCATGTCATGCATGTCATGCGTGCTTGCTTGTGATCATGTAACTTGTGAGATACACTTGTGAGATATCCTTGTGAGATGCGCTTGAGAGATGCTTTGAGAGGGAAGGGAGACCCTTGTTTATGCAATGCACTTGCGAGGGAAGGGAGACCCTTCTTCATGATATGTATGTACTTGCGAGGGAAGGGAGGCCCTTCTTCATGATATGCACTTGTGAGTGAGGGGAGACCCCTCGTGGAATGTTGGTTCTTGTTTTCTTGTGAAAAGCGAGGTAAAACATATCGTAGGATATGTCCCACCTCTAACCATGTTCTTGAAAACCTCGATAAATCATGTCATGCATGCCGTGCTCGTGGGAACCGTGTACATACTTGCATTTAAATTTAAATATGACATTTGGGTAATTTCACAACACATATAACATCAATGATTGAGCAATGTAATATTCATATCATTTAGGGAAAGCAAGAAAACACACTATCATAGGCCCTAGCAATATTCATAATTTATTAGGCATGCATTTCCCAATTTACAACTCATTTTATTCACCTTGGCATTTCATCAAACATGGTGTGTTCATTATTCATTATTCATTTAAACCTAAACCTAAATCATGCTTTTCTAGGTGAGTCTACTCAAATCATAAAGGTGTGTTTATTATGGATACAATGCCCTCCCCATTTTAATCATCACAACACAACCCTTGGCATCCAATCGCCCATTCCATCTCCATTCACCATTCACAACCATCCATCTCATAGCACATGTGTAAATGAAAGAAAATCAAAAGAAATAAAGGAAAAAGAGGAACTATAACTAGGAGGGTAGTAAAAAGTACCGACCTTGAAGAAATGAGGAAGAAACCCCTTCCAAAAACGACAGTGAGGTGCTGCCCTAGCTTGGGGAACGCTCTCCACGAGTGCTTGAGCCGTGATCTTGGAGAAAAACCGGACTTGAAGTGATCTAGGGTCTCAAAACCCCTTTGATTCTTCTCCAAAAGCAAAACCCTAGCTTAGGAAACCCTTTCTCCTCTCTTCTAATCCCCCAAATCCTCTAAGTGTTGAGAATGAACCCTAAAGGCTCGGGTTAAACTCTTAAGGTAAGAGTGAACCGACCAAAAGACCATAATACCCTTACTGAAATTTCTGTAAGAACACGAGTGCCGAACACGTTGAGCTGTGAATAGTGCCAAACACGTTGTGCTGTGAATAGTGCTGAACACGTTGTGCTGTGAATAGTGCCGAACACGTTGTGCTGTGAATAGTGCTGAACACATTGTACTGTGAATAGTGCCGAGTACGTTGTGCTGTGAATAGTGCCGAACACGTTGTACTGTGAATAGTGCTGAACACGTTGTGCTGTGAATAGTGCCGAGTACGTTGTGCTGTGAATAGTGCCGAGTATGTTGTCACGCTGTGTTGTGCATAGTGCTGAGCTCGTTGTCCGTTGTCTTATGTACAACGTGCCCGTCGTGAGCTGTACAACGTACACGTTGTTTGCTGTACAACGTATACGTTGTCTGCTGCACGACGTACCCATTGTCTGTTGCACAACGTATACGTTATTAGAGCTAGAGCTACGTTATCAGAGTACGTTGTCTATGCGTTGTCTGTGCCTTATCAGAGCACGTTGTCAGAGCACATTATCAGAGCTACGTCATTAGTGCCTTCTGAGCTACGTCCTTAGTGCCTCTCCAGAGCTCGTCCTCAAGTGCATAACCGAGCGATCGATTGCCTGCAGGTCCAGACTGTTTTGGCCTTATCTTTTGACTCGTTCGTCCGATTTTGACGATTCAACTTGCGTTGGGTTCGTACTTCGAAAAGGAACATTTCTGATGTTTCAGAATTTCCAATTTCTTCCTTATTTATTAATTATACCTCTTTTAAGGAAAAATGGCAACGAAAGTGTCATGCATTAAATGTGAAAAGGTCCGGGGCTCTACAGGTGATGTATGGTATGTGTGGGTCGTGGATTAGAAAATGGAGGATGGGCATTACACAAATAATAAACTTACCTTGTGTGATTGAATGTAAAATATGCACTAAAAAGGAAAAAATACCTAAACTATGAAATAATGATTTAAATGAAGAAATGGAAAGGGGCCTTATGCATGTATTCTCGTGAATGATGAATGGATTTAAATACCATGTTGATTACTCAAATTCTCATATGCATATATTGTGAATTGAATGGTGATGTCATACCTCTCCTGTTATCCTGATTCCATGGTTGTCACGATTGACACGTACACGAGCACGCATGATAGCATGAACCGAGATTTCAAGAGCATGTGCATATAATAACCAACAAGAAAATATTGCATGTCAAGGAGGTTGGTAGCCCAAGGACATTCGGGTACTAGCCTCTGGCTCACAAGAAAACCCCTAAAACACATATTGTCAAGGAGGTTGGTAGCCCAGGGACATTCGGGTACTAGCCTCTGGCTCACAAGAAAAACTAAATAAGTAATAAAAATCACCTATTGTCAAGGAGGTTGGGAGCCCAGGGAGATTCGGGTGCTAGCCTCTGGCTCACAAGTTACAAGATACAAGGTTACAAGATAATGACAAGACATTCATGCATGCACGCATACATGGTTTTAAAATGCATACCGGGACATGGAAACGGGTTTTCAAGCATGAGTTTTGTCGGCGTTTTTGCATTCATGCTCATCAAGATGATAATATTTCTCCATGATTAATATCGTTTAATTCTATGATTTTACTATTGCCTGGAATTGATGATTGGTATTGTACTACTCTTTGCATGTTTATTATTGTTATGGATAGCTAGTAGCTTGTACTCGCTGAGTATTCCATGCTCAGCCATACTTCCATGTCGGCAGGTACTGAGGGAGCCCTCGACCCAGAGCCTTGGGTCGAGGAAGAGTATATCGAGGAGAGATAGCCGTCTATCCCACTACAGTCTCAGGCGGACCGAGACCTTGATGTGTGGCCATACCTCGACTACTGTTGAGGGGAGAGTACGAGATGGTCTTTTATGTATTTTGACATTTTGATAGGTAGGTTTGTCCACCTTAGACTTAGACTTGTTTTGTATATATGTTAACTTGGAATACTATTTTGGAAATCCTAGAAGAAAAGAAAAAGTTAGTTTACGCTTCCGCATTTATGTTTAGCTTCCGTGCTCCGATTATCATTGTTTAGTACGTTAATTATCTAGTTCATGACAGGATGGTTTGGCAGGTACGTATAGTCACGCCTAAAGTATCCCTAAACTCCTAGGGGGTATTTTGGGGCGTTACAGAAGTGGTATCAGAGCTCTAGGCATTAGAGTCCCTAGGGTCGTGTAGTACTAGAGACCATGATTGAACAAGGCATTAGTTGTATTCCAAGTATGGACTAACAAGTTAGTCCTAGTCAAAATAGGTTGAATCTCAACCAAACTTAGAGTCCTACGCTAGGAACACGGATTGTATGGATGATGTTGTGTTGTATACCATATATACATTAATTGTGTTGTGCTTATTAAATATGCTTGATGAATATGTATTGAGCGAATTGCGAAATTTGTACTAAATGCGTATCCAAGTTAGACTCATGTTGTATTGTCGTTCTCAGGAGAAATCAAGAGACGCAATACCCGGGGTCGCTAGTACAACACAAGGGGAAATGGAGGTGATGCTCCATCAGGTGATGATCAACCCGATTTTGCCCACGCTTTTGCCTCAATAGCCGAGACCTTGGCTATGCTAGCGGCGAGGCAACTGGCCACTCCGCCTAATGCCACGCTTATACCGGCTCCTCCTAATCGAACACAAGCCGGAATAGAGGCTTTTCGGAGGATGAGGCCTCCAACCATTTGTGGGAGTATTGACCCACTTGTGGCCGAAGGATGGATTCGGCAATTAGAAAAGATCTTCTCCGTGTTGGCGCCTACTGAGGCAGAGAAGGTTACTTGGGCCGCCTTTATGCTTGAAGGTGAGGCCGACCATTGGTGAAAATCCGCACTTCGGACCCGAGAGTTAACCCGACAAGGTCAAGACTGGACTTGGGAGGAATTCTTGGACGTTTTGAACAAGAAGTACTTCCCAATAGGGATGAAAGAAAAGATGGAAGTTGAGTTCATTACCTTGGAGCAAGGTAATATGTCGGTAGCGGCTTATGAAGCCAAGTTTTCGGAGCTATCCAGATTTGCTCCACATATGATAGCAACCGAGGCTATGAAAGCCCGGAAATTTGAGAGGGATTGAAGGCATACCTCAAGGACCGAGTCTCAATGTTCAGACATGAGACATATTCAGAAGTAGTGGACAAGGCACTTTTGGCCGAGTCGAACTCCGAGGAGTTCTTCAAGAGAAGAGGAATGGAGAAAGGACAGTCGAGTAGTTCAGGGGAGAAAAGAGCAAGGACTAGCTTGTATCAGTCCGCAGGGCCGGCTCAGTCACAGAGGATATATTCGGCACCACAGGCTCCTCGCCCTTTTGCTCCACTAGCTTTTCGCCCGATTTTTGCTCAGGCTCGTCGCCCCGCAGTGACTCAGGCTACGGGATATGCTCCTCTCACCTATGCGCATGATATCTGCACCCTTTGTGGAAGGAGGCATCCAGTGGGAGAATGTTGGAGGGTTACAGGAAGTTGCTTCCATTGTGGTGACCAAGGCCACATGGTTAGAGATTGTCCCTGACATCATTTGCCAGCTCAGTCTTCAGGGAGCAGGCCCCTGATTAGGCAGACATCCCAGCCTAGCTCTTCCCAGGCTTCAAGGGCCTCACAGTCTACACGGCCTCCTCGCCCAGCCACACAGGGCCGAGTCTTCGCCCTGTCAGAGAGAGACGCACGTGCATCCGATGATGTCGTGCAAGGTACGCGAGAATTTTGAGTTTAAGTTGTATAAAATTTCTATGGTTTGTTATGTGGTTATTTATACTAAGGGTTACCTATGTATGATGCTTGTTATTGTTTGAAATCTACTGATATTAGTTACTTAATCGCACAGGCGCTTTATTAGTGAACGAGTGTCTCGCTCGAGTGTTGATAGACACAGGATCTACTCACTCTTTTGTCTCACCAAGTTTTGCAAAGGGCTTTTTGACTGAGGCTACTCCGTTGGAGCGGGAGTTGACCATTGCAACTCCACTCAGCAAGTCAGTTGATACGGACAAAATATTCAGGGATAGTGTGGTTCAAGTGGGGGAGAAGGAACTGTTAGCCGATCTCATCATCCTAGACTTCCGAGACTTGGATTTCGATGTTATCCTAAGGATGGATTGGTTGGCAAACCATCACGGGCATGTTGGGTGTTTTGAAAAGATGGTGAACTTCAAGCCGGAAGGGGTTAAGCCTTTTCATTTCCGACGATTGAGAGAAAGGGATATTGCTCGCCTTCCAGCTTTGAGCTTAGCGAACCCCGAAGTACAAAACTCCTCGGCTATTCCAGTTGTGAGTGAGTTCTTAGATGTGTTCCCGGAAAAACTTCCCGGATTACCTCCTGATAGAGAGATCGAGTTCGCTATAGAGCTTGCTCCAGGTACCGCTCCAATTTCAAGGGCACCATATAGAATGGCCCCTATAGAGCTTGAAGAATTGAAAAAACAGATTGAGGAGTTACAACAACTTGGTTTCATCCAGCCAAGCGTCTCGCCGTGGGGAGCTCCGGTTCTCTTTGTGAAGAAGAAAGACGGGTCAATGAGAATGTGTATAGACTACTGCCAGTTGAACAAGGTAACTATCAAGAATCGTTATCCCTTGCCAAGGATAGACGACTTGTTCGACCAACTGAAGGGAGCGATATTTTTCTCCAAGATTGATCTTAGGTCGGGGTATCATCAGCTAAAGATCAAGTAGGAGGATGTTCCGAAGACGGCTTTTAGGACTCGGTATGGGCATTACAAGTTCCTTGTCATGCCTTTTGGGCTGACGAATGCACCGGCGGCATTCATGGATTTGATGAATCGGGTGTTCCGATCATACTTGGATCGATGCGTGATTGTATTCATCGATGACATTTTGGTGTATTCCCAGACACGGGAAGATCACGCACGAGACCTCCGCCTTGCTCTAGAGATGTTGAGAGAGCATAGGCTATATGCCAAATTGAGCAAGTGCGAATTCTGGTTAGAGAAAGTGGCGTTCCTAGGCCACGTAGTGTCTGCCGAGGGTATTTCTGTAGATCCAGCCAAGGTTGAGGCAGTCATGAGTTGGGAGAGGCCCAAGAGCGTCACGGAGATACGTAGTTTCCTCAGGTTGGCAGGCTATTACCGGAGATTTGTAGAGGGATTCTCCAGTTTGGCCGCACCTCTCACTTACTTGACGAGGAAAAATGCCAAGTTCAGTTGGAGTGACCAATGTGAAGTGAGTTTAGAAGAGTTGAAGAAGCGCCTCACCACGGCCCCCGTCCTTACTGTGCCATCCGGACATGGTGGTTATGAGGTATATAGCGATGCTTCGCATATTGGACTTGGGTGCGTCCTTATGCAGCATAAGAAAGTCATTGCCTACGCATCAAGACAATTGAAGGAGCATGAAAAGAATTACCCCACTCACGACTTAGAACTCGCCGTGGTTGTGTTTGCATTGAAGATTTGGCGACATTATCTTTATGGGGAACAATTTGAGGTATTCACAGATCATAAAAGCCTTAAGTATTTGTTTTCCCAGAAAGAGCTGAACCTGAGGCAAAGAAGATGGGTAGAATTTTTGAAAGACTACGAGTGCTCCATTCAATACCACCCGGGCAAAGCGAATGTAGTAGCCGATGCTCTTAGCCGGAAGCCTACTGGACTTTTGGCGCATATGATGCTGAAGGAGTGGAGGTTGCTGGAGGATGCATCCAACCTCGACATCAGTTTTAGTCTCCCTACCTATGGGCCGGTAATGGCTAACATCACAGTTAGGCCATTTATGTTGAGCATGATCCAGGAGTTGCAGGAAATGGATGCCGAGCTACTTTCTTGCCGAGACAAGTCAGTTAAGAGTGGCAGCAAGGATTTTACGGCGAGGGAAGATGGAATTATCACTTTCAAGGGAAGAGTATGTGTCCCAGCCGATGAGAAGCTTAAGCGAGAAATCTTATACGAGGCTCACCGGTCCAAGGACACTGTTCATCCCGGAGGTACCAAAATGTATAGAGACTTGAAAAAGCACTTTTGGTGGGGGAACATGAAGCGAGAAATAGCGGAGTATGTGTCTAAATGCTTGGTGTGCCAACAAGTCAAAGCCGAACACAGGAGACCGGCTGCACTTTTGCAGTCCCTCCCCATTCCCGAGTGGAAATGGGAACATATCTCTATGGACTTCATTGTGGAGTTGCCGAAGACGGCTAAAAACTATGATGCTGTATGGGTCGTGGTCGACAGACTCACGAAGTCCGCCCATTTCTTACCGTACCGGACTACATTCAACTCAAATCAGTTGGCTGCATTGTATATCAAAGAAATAGTCTGATTGCACGGGGTGCCAGTGAGCATTGTGTCGGATCGGGACCCTAGATTTACCTCCAGGTTTTGGAAAAACTTTCAGAGTGCCATGGGTTCCCGGTTGAACTTTAGCACGGCTTTTCATCCACAGACGGATGGGCAAACCGAGCGAGTGAATCAGGTTATTGAAGATATGCTCCGAGCTTGTATGCTGGATTTTAAATTAGTTGGGAAGATCACCTACCTTTGGTGGAATTCGCCTACAATAATAGCTATCAGGCAAGCATACAGATGGCTCCTTTTGAGGCTTTGTACGGAAGAAGTTGTAGATCCCCGTTGCATTGGGATGAAGTAGGAGAAAGAAAAATTTTGGGCCCCGAGTTGATTGAATAAACGGCAGATAGAGTCAAGCTCATCTGGGAGAGGTTGAAGACCGCACAAGATAGACAGAAGAGCTACGCCGACAATTGAATGAGAGATCTTGAGTTTCGAGTGGGTGATTTTGTATTTGTTCGGGTTTCACCAACCAAGGGTGTTATGCGATTCGGGAAGAGGGGCAAGCTTAGCCCGAGATATGTGGGTCCGTTTGAGATCATTACTAGAGTCGGTGAGGTAGCTTACCGTGTTGCTTTACCCGCTCATATGACGGCGGTCCACAATGTATTCCATGTCTCTATGCTTCGAAAGTATATCCCGGATCCTTCTCATGTCATCGAGTTGGATCCGATAGAGATTCGAGAGGACCTCACCCTAGTTGAACAACCGGTGCAGATCTTGGATAGGAGAGATCAAGTCTTGCGTAACAAGACCATTCCCGTGAGATGGCAACACCATTCAAGGGAGGAAGCTACATGGGAACGAGAAGCCGAAGTGCGGGAAAAGTATCCTCAGTTATTTATTTAGGGCCTTGGCATTCTCTTGTAATTGTTATGGTCTTGTGCATGTATGTATCGTCAAAATTTCGGGGACGAAATTTTTGTAAGGGGGGGAGAATGTAGCACCCCGGACTTTTCTATACTTAATGAATACCGTTTTCGTAGCTAATTGGCCTTCCTCATAGTCTAATTAATAAATAAGAGAGAAATCGGAAATTCTGAAACGTCAAAAATGTTCATTTTCGAAAGACGAACCCAACGCAAGTTGAATCGTCGAAATCCGGAGAGCGAGTCAAGAGATATGGTCAAAACAGTCCAGACCTACAGAGCACCGATCGCTCGGTCCAGTCAGCGATCGATCGGTCCAAAACTGATCGATCGGTATCTATCGTACGGTCAAAGATTTTGTATGGGGAAATTTTCCAGAGAGTAGTTTTTTGACCGGTCGCTCGGCCAGAGTACCGATCGCTCGGTAGGCAACCGATCGATCGGTCATAACCACCGATCGCTCGGTCCCCGTGTTTTTGCAGAAATTTTTGTAAGGGCGTTTTTGTCTTTTGGGTGTTAAACCCTTTCTTATAAGGCTAGGCCCGAGCCTTAGGGATTATTTACAACACTTAGAAGCTTTTGAGAGTTAGAGAGAGAGGAGAAGAGACTCTAACCTAGGGTTTTGATTTTGAGAAGGAATCAAAGGTTTTGACAACCCTAGATCATCCTCAAACTTGGATTGCTTCAAGTTCAAAGCTCGAGCTCGTGGGGGATCTCGTTCTCAAGCTAGGGCAGGATTCTCCAAGGCATTTCAAGAGGGTTTTCTTCTCCAAACCAAGTATCCCTCAAGAAAAGGTTCCTCCTTTCAAGTTGGAGCTTAAATCAAGGTTCCTACCAAGATCAAGCCTTGATCTAAGGTTAGTACACCCTACTAACTTACCCTAGCAATAAATCTAAGTTTTCTTTATGAAATGTGATTTATGCAATTATGTTTGCTTTCTTGTGAAATGTATCATCCCTAATAAATATAAACAAGATAAATAAATGGTATGGATGTTTGGATGGATGTTGGATGTGGCGATTGGATGCCGAATGGGTGATGTATGGTATGTGTGGGTCGTGGATTAGAAAATGGAGGATGGGCATTACACAAATAATAAACTTACCTTGTGTGATTGAATGTAAAATATGCACTAAAAATGAGAAAATGAACAATGAGGAAACTTGCATGCTAAGTGTTTGACAAAATACCTAAACTATGAAATAATGATTTAAATGAAGAAATGGAAAGGGGCCTTATGCATGTATTCTCGTGAATGATGAATGGATTTAAATACCATGTTGATTACTCAAATTCTCATATGCATATATTGTGAATTGAATGGTGATGTCATACCTCTCCTATTATCCTGATTCCATGGTTGTCATGATTGACACGTACACGAGCACGCATGATAGCATGAACCGAGATTTCAAGAGCATGTGCATATAATAACCAACAAGAAAATATTGCATGTCAAGGAGGTTGGTAGCCCAGGGACATTCGGGTACTAGCCTCTGGCTCACAAGAAAACCCCTAAAACACATATTGTCAAGGAGGTTGGTAGCCCAGGGACATTCGGGTACTAGCCTCTGGCTCACAAGAAAAACTAAACAAGTAATAAAAATCACCTATTGTCAAGGAGGTTGGTAGCCCAGGGACATTCGGGTACTAGCCTCTGGCTCACAAGAAAACCATACATATCAAGGAGGTTGGCAGCCCAGGGAGATTCAGGTGCTAGCCTCTGGCTCACAAGTTACAAGATACAAGGTTACAAGATAATGACAAGACATTCATGCATGCACGCATACATGGTTTTAAAATGCATACCGGGACATGAAAACGGGTTTTCAAGCATGAGTTTTGTTGGCGTTTTTGCATTCATGCTCATCAAGATGATAATATTTCTCCATGATTAATATCGTTTAATTCTATGATTTTACTATTGCCTGTAATTGGTGATTGGTATTGTACTACTCTTTGCATGTTTATTATTGTTATGGATAGCTAGTAGCTTGTACTCGCTGAGTATTCCATGCTCAGCCGTACTTCCATGTCGGCAGGTACTGAGGGAGCCCTCGACCCAGAGCCTTGGGTCGAGGAAGAGTATATCGAGGAGAGAGAGCCGTCTATCCCACTGCAGTCTCAGGCGGACCGAGACCTTGATGTGTGGCCATACCTCGACTACTGTTGAGGGGAGAGTACGAGAGGGTCTTTTATGTATTTTGACATTTTGATAGGTGGGTTTGTCCACCTTAGACTTAGACATGTTTTGTATATATGTTAACTTGGAATACTATTTTGGAAATCTTAGAAGAAAAGAAAAAGTTAGTTTACGCTTCCGCATTTATGTTTAGCTTCCGTGCTCTGATTATCATTGTTTAGTACGTTAATTATCTTGTTCATGACAGGATGGTTTGGCAGGTACGTATAGTCACGCCTAAAGTATCCCTAAACTCTTAGGGGGTATTTTGGGGCGTTACATAGGAGATGCACCCAAATTAAAGTGATACATGAAATTTATGGGATACATGATCCATAGATTAATTAGGGGAGTGAACCAACATTTATGATAGGCCATGACCCTTCCCTATATAAAGGAGACCCCACACCCACTTTGTGATCACTTCACTTGACAACTTCTTGAGAGACTAGAAGACCCCACGCCCACTTTTTGATGCTCATTCCATTTGGTGCAAAGCCATGAAATATTAGAGAGAAATGAAGAAAGAGAGAGAAAGAAAATCGTGCCGGTCCAACCGACTTCGGATTCGGAACCCTACATCAAAGAAAGTGTAAGTTATATTCGAGGATCTCATTTTAAATAGCATTTTAGAAGGAAGGTTAGTAAAAGCAAGTATTTTTATATAAGATGAAATGTGTAAGTGATATTCTATGATATCATTCTAAATAGTAATTTAGAATGAAGGTTATAATTAGATGATAATTGTTCTACTATATCTATGGAAATAAATAGTATGATCTTACTATATTAAAATGCTGTAAAAATAGTATAATAATACTATGATAGTATTACCTTACTATGTTTAATTGTTGGAAAATAGTATTATCTTACTATGTTTAATTGCTGAAAAATAGTATAAGAGATACTAGAAACTAGTATAATGATACTATGAATGATTTGATAAGGATATATTGAAATTCTGGAAAAAGATAGTATAATAATACTATGGTCAAATCATAAGATGATGTTATGTAACGTGTTAACAATATAGAGTGATGATACTAGTACGTTACATGTTATTCATATATTACATTCTATGATATGGAAATAGATGTAATTGACAATGAGGATTCTAAATTGTGAAGTTATAGTTATGAGAAAAAACTATAATAAAAATAATTAAAATGGAAATCATAATGTTATGATGTATAATGTCTTAATGAGAAGCCAAGGAAAACACTTATCTTATAAAGGGTTTCAAGACAGATGGGCGAGCCCCAAAAGGGAAGACCGTTCGGCAATCATCTTGAGGGGTTAAGGAAAATCCCAAGACAGGTGGGTGAGCCCCAAAAGGGAATACCATTCGGTGATCATCTTGAGAGACAGGATTAAGATAAGTCAGAAATAAAAGAAAAAGATAAAAGAAAATGAATATTTATCTTAGGTCTCAAGACAGATGGGTGAGCCCCAAAAGGGAATACCGTTCGACAATCATCTTGAGGGGTTATGGAAAATCCCAAGACAGATGGGTGAGCCCCAAAAGGGAATACCGTTCGGCGATCATCTTGAGAGACAGGAGTAAGATAAGTCTAAAAAATAAATGAAAAGATAAAGGAAAAGATAAATAATGTTTATCTTAAAAATGTCTCTGTAGAGCCCCGGACCTTTTCACATTTATGCATGACCCTTCGTAGCCATTTTTCCTTTAAAGTAATGCAATTAATAAATAAGGAAGAAATTGGAAATTCCGAAACGTCAGAAATGTTCATTTTCGAAGTACGAACCCAACGCAAGTTGAATCGTCAAAATCGGACGAACGAGTCAAAAGTTATGGCCAAAACAGTTTGGACCTGCAGACCACCGATCGCTCGGTCCATGGAGCGATCGATCGGTCCAAAACCGATCGCTCGGAGGCTATCGACTGGTCAAGATTTTTGTATGGAGAAATTTTCCAGAGAGTGAAATTTTAACCGATCGCTCGGTTATGAAACCGATCGATCGGTAGGCAACCGATCGATCGGTCATTAACACCGATCGCTCGGTACTCGCGTTTTTGCAGAATTTTCACTAGGGGGCATTTTCGGAATAAGGGTGTTATACCTTTTCTTATATAGGATTGCCCGAGCCTTTAGGGCTCATTCTAAACACTTAGAAGAATTGGGAGATTAGAAGAGAGGAGAAAGGGTTCCTAAACCTAGGGTTTCCATTTTGAAGAGAAATCAAAGGGGTTTGAGACCCTAGACCATCCTCAAGCACGTTTTCCTTCAAGATCTCGGCTCAAGCTCGTGTGGGGCACTCTCCTCAAGCTAGGGCAGCAACTCACGGTCCTTTTGAAAAGGGGGATTTCTTCCTCACTTGATCAAGGTCGGTGCTTTTTACTACCCTCCTAGTTATAGCCTCTCCTTTCCTTATTTCTTCTTGTATTCCTTCATATATATATATATATTATGAGATGGGTGGATGTATGGTAAATGGAGATGGATGTTGGCGAATGGATGCCGTGTGAATGATGAAATGAATGAATGGGGAAGGGCATTGTACTAATAATAAACATACAAGTGTGATGTGAGTATAACCCACCTAGAAAAGCATGTTGTAGGGTTAATAAATAATGAACACCCCATGTTTGATGAAATGCCAAAATGAATGAAATGAATAAGAAATTAAGAAAATTCATGTTTAAGGTTTATGGAAATTTGCTAGGGTTATGATGGTGTGCCTTCTTGTTTTCCCTAAATTACACAAATATTGAATTGCTCAATTGATTGATGTCTATGGATTGTTATGTATTGTTAACTCTCCAAATGTCACATTTAAATTTAAATGCAAGTATGTACACGCTTCCACAAGCACGCATGCATGACACGATTTACCAAGGTTTTCAAGAATGAGATTTAGAGGTGGGGCATATCCTACGATATGTTTTACCTCGCTTTTGGCAAGGATAAGACAATCATACATTTTCATAAGAAGGGTCTCCCTTCCCTCGCAAGTGCATACATAACATAAGAAGGGTCTCCCTTCCCTCGCAAGTGCATCTCACAAGGACATCTCACAAGTAAATCTCACAAGTGGAAGGACAAGCATGAGCGTTCTAGGAAGAAGGGTCTCCCTTCCCTCACAAGTAGTTTACTTTTCCAAGCAAGCATGACAAGACATGACATGACAAGCATAAGCATTCTAGGAAGAAGGGTCTCCCTTCCCTCACAAGTAGTTTACTTTTTCAAGCAAGGATGACAAGACATGGCATGACATGCATGATACGATAAGATAAGACAAACATGACAAGTTTTCAAGCAAGGAAATGGTATTTTCAGTCAAGTCAAGTCAAGTGCACGGTGTTTTCAAGGGTTTTATCGGCTTTTATGAATTCAAGCATGATTATGTACTCCTTTACTTTATTGTCATGATATGAATTATTCCTGCTTCATATGCTTGAATTGTTTCCTGCTTTATATATGTGAAATGCTTCCTGCTTCCTATACTGCTATGGTTTTGCTATGACTATTGGTTAGTATTTAGTACCCGCTGAGTATTCCATGCTCAGCCGTACTTCTTATGTCGGCAGGTTCTGAGGGAGCTGCTGCTCCATTTGATGTCTGTGCTCCTAGCCCTTGGGTGGAGGAGGAGTACGTCGAGGAACCTTTGGAGGAACCTCCCGTAGAGGGTTATCAGTAGGTGGTGTTAGATTCTAAGTGGTTTAGCTGTGGGTGAGCATGAGTGATTATATCCGTGTATTTTGGCGGGCATGTCCGCACTTTCTTTGTTTTGTTTTCTTTTGTATTAAACTTGGACCATGTGTATATATACTTAGAGGTTTGTTAGACTTCCGTTGTGTTTTATAGTTATGCTTCCGCTGTTATCCTCTATTGTATATGTTCTGTGAGTTTTGCAGGTTGGTTCGTCAAGCAAGTCATGTAAGTAATGATTAAGTCGCCCAAGATTCACTCTAACTCCTAAGGTGGGTTTTGGGTCGCGACAGAAGTGGTATCAAAGCCTAGGCTTTAGGTCTTTAGGGTCACTTAGAATCTTATACCACGGCTTGACAAGAGCATATGTTAGGAAACAAGTTAGGAAGGAAGTGAGTCGGGAGCGAGTCTGGTTCCAAGTGTAAGACTAAACCTTAGTCTTAGTCTAAAATGGTTGCTTTAACCAAGTACGGTCCTAGGTACGCTAGAACACTAAAGTATAAGTATAATGTGATGAATACTTTGATGACTTGATGTGCTGTATATTAATATTATACAACTAATACAGATTGAATTATTGCGAAATGACATTGAAATAAACTGTGGTTTCAAGTTAGACTCATGTGGTGTTATTATTCTCAGGACTTTAGTCATGAGACGGAACACACGGGGTCGTGGGCCACATACCAGAGCTTCCTCTTCTTCACGGGGTGAGGATGAGCAGCCTGACCTCTCCCAGGTCTTAGGCTCTATTGCTGAGACACTCGCCATACTGGCGGCTCGGCAAGCTATACCATCGTCGGCGGCACCTACTCCACCGCCCGCAGCTCCAGTACATCGTACAGCTGGAGTTGAGGCATTCAGGAGATTGAGGCCTCCATCCTTCCACGGGAGTGTGGACCCTCTTACTGCGGAGGCTTGGATCCTCCAGGTGGAGAAGATATTTGCGGTGCTCTCTCCTACAGAGGAAGAGAAAGTGGCATAGGCAGTTTTTATGCTAGAGGGCGAAGCCCACCATTGGTGGTTGTCCGCATTGAGGACACGGGACTTGACCATGCAAGGTCAACCGTGGACTTGGGAGGAGTTCAAAGATACTTTTTACAAGAAGTATTTTCCGATCGGTGCACGGGAAAAGAAAGAGAGAGAATTCATCAACCTTGAGCAAGGTTCGATGTCTGTGGCCGCTTATGAGGCCAAGTTCTCAGAATTGTCGAGATTCGCGCCTCATATGGTTGCTACTGAGGCAATGAAGGCGAGAAGATTTGAGCAAGGGCTCAAGGATGTTATTATGGAGAAGGTTTCCGTTTTCAGGCATGCTACCTACCCTGAAGTGGTAGACAAGGCCTTATTGGTCGAGGCCAATTCCGAAGCGGTGTCTAAGAAGAGAGAGTTGGCGAGAGGCCAAGCCAATAGTTCAGCACCTCCAGAGAGGCGGGCCCGGACTGGTCCTTATCAGTATACATGGCCAGCACCACAGATGAGGCCGACTTATGCTCCTCCAGCACCCCGGCAGTACGTGCCACAGGCACCTCGACCTCAGGCTCTTCCGGCCCCACGGCCAGTTACCCCTCAGGCAGCGAGGTATACACCACCTCCGGTCCCTCCAGCCTACACATATGAGGTCTGCACTTCATGCGGCAAAAGGCATCCGGCAGGAGATTGCCGAAGAGCATCTGGTGGATGTTATCATTGCGGTCGCCAGGGCCACATGATCAGGGATTGCCCTAGCCGGCATTTACCAGGCCAGTCTCAGGATAGTAGGCCCCCGACACGCCCAGCAGGATCATACCAGGCGTCATCTCAGACTACCCGGTCTACACCTCAGTCTCGCCAGGCGAACCAGGGGCGTGTATTTGCTTTGACAGAGGGTGATGCACTTGCATCTGATGATGTGGTGCAAGGTACGCGTTTGGAGTTATTTTCTTTATTCATGATTGTTATGTTATGCTATATTTTTGTGTACGTACTCGGCATGTTCTATATGTATATAAACCTACACGTATACGTTGTTGATGCATGGATTAACTCCGCTAGTTAAAATTTCAGGAACCCTACTAGTCAATGAGTATTTGGCTCGAGTATTGATTGATACCGGGTCTACTCATTCGTTTGTCTCGCCGAGTTTTTCAGAAGGCTTTTCTGTGGAGCCTAGTCAGCTAAAACCGGAGTTAGCCATTTCGACTCCGCTCAGCAAAACAGTATTGGCAGATAAAGTGTATAGAAATAGTGCGGTCCAAGTTGGAAGCCACGAGTTGGCGGTTGACCTCATCGTCCTTGGATTCCAAGACTTTGATATTATATTGGGAATGGATTGGTTAGCAGCACATCATGGGCATGTAGCTTGCTTTGAGAAGATGGTACTCTTCAAGCCGGTAAAAGGAAAACCATTTCACTTTCGGGGGTTAAAATGTAGAGACATTGCCCGTTTTGCGGCGTTGAGCTTAGCTAACCCCGAGGCAAAGGACTCATCGACTATTCCGGTTGTGAGTGAGTTCCTGGATGTATTTCCAGAGGAGTTGCCAGGATTGCCTCCAGACAGGGAGATTGAGTTTATAATCGAGCTTGCACCAGGCACAGCTCCTGTATTCAGAGCTCCATATAGAATGGCCCCTATTGAACTCAAGGAGTTGAAGACTCAGTTGGAGGAATTGCAAGGCCTTGGCTTCATTCGACCAAGTGTCTCACCATGGGGTGCCCCGGTGTTGTTTGTTAAGAAGAAAGATGGCTCGATGCGGATGTGTGTCGATTACAGGCAATTGAACAAAGTCACTATAAAGAATAGGTATCCCTTGCCTAGGATTGATGACTTGTTCGATCAGTTGAAGGGAGCGAGATTTTTCTCAAAGATAGATCTTCGATCGGGTTATCACCAGTTGAAGATTAAGGCGGAAGATGTTCCCAAAACTGCTTTCAGGACTCGATATGGACATTACGAGTTCTTGGTGATGCCTTTTAGACTCACGAACGCGCCGGCAGCCTTTATGGATTTGATGAACCGGGTGTTCCGGCCATATCTTGATAGGTGCGTGATTGTATTTGTTGATGACATTTTGGTTTATTCCCAGACACGGGAAGATCACACACGCGACTTGCGCCTTGCTTTGGAAATGCTAAGAGAGCACAAGCTATACGCCAAACTTAGCAAGTGTGAGTTTTGGTTGGAAGAGGTGGCATTCTTAGGCCACGTTGTATCGGCGGAAGGCATTTCGGTGGATCCAAAGAAGATAGAGGCAGTCATGAATTGGGCGAGGCCCAAGAGTGTCACGGAGATACAAAGTTTTCTTGGGTTGGCAGGCTACTACAGGAGATTCGTAGAGGGTTTCTCCAGCCTTGCAGCACCGCTCACTTACCTGACAAGGAAGAACGCTAAGTTTGTATGGAGCGACAAGTGTGAGATCAGTTTCACGGAACTGAAGAAGAGGCTTACCACAGCTCCTGTCCTTGCGGTGCCATCCGGACCTTATGGGTATGAGGTGTATAGTGATGCCTCACACGTTGGACTTGGGTGTGTACTCATGCAGCACAAGAAAGTCATTGCCTATGCATCAAGGCAGTTGAAGGAGCATAAGAAGAACTATCCTACGCACGACTTGGAGCTTGCGGCGGTCGTGTTTGCATTTAAGATTTGGCGTCATTACCTTTATGGGGTGGAGTTCTATGTGTTCACTGATCACAAGAGTCTCAAGTATCTCTTTTCCCAAAAGGAGTTGAATCTAAGGCAAAGGCGTTGGATGGAATTTCTGAAGGACTATGATTGTACCATTCAATACCACCCGGGTAAAGCAAATGTAGTGGCTGATGCTTTGAGTAGAAGAACTCCGGGGTTGTTAGCATGCATGTTAGTGCAGGAATGGAAGCTACTTGAAGACTTGGCAAATCTGGACATTAGTGTGAATGACTCTGTCCGTAGTCCTATCTTGGCAAATGTCACGGTTCGGCCATACATTATAGATTTGATCCAAGAATACCAAGCCACGGATGCTGAATTGTTGGCTTATCGGAACAAGGAAGTTGCTAAGGGTAGTGAGGACTTCTCTCTCACTAGCCGAGGTGCTATCACATTCAAGGGAAGGCTGTGTGTTCCAGCCAATGCAAATCTTCGGAGGGAGATTATGGATGAAGCCCACCGGGCAAAGTACACTGTGCATCCAGGGGGTACGAAGATGTACCGGAACCTCAAGAGTCACTTTTGGTGGCGGAATATGAAGAGGGAGGTTGCGGAATATGTAGCACGGTGCTTGGTGTGCCAACAGGTGAAAGCAGAACACATGCGGCCCGCAGGTCTATTACAGTCCCTTCCGATTCCCGAGTGGAAATGGGAGAACATATCCATGGATTTCATAGTTGGCTTGCCAAAGACGGCAAGGGGTTCAGATGCGATATGGGTAGTAGTGGATCGTTTGACGAAGTCCGCTCACTTCTTGCCTTACCGAACTACTTTCAACTCTAGTCAGTTAGCTGCTTTGTACATCAAGGAAGTGGTGAGGTTGCACGGAGTGCCTATCAGTATTGTGTCGGATCGGGATCCAAGATTCACATCACGATTCTGGAAAAGCTTTCAGGAAGCTATGGGTTCCCGACTTGATTTCAGCACTGCTTTTCATCCACAAACGGATGGACAAACCGAGAGGGTGAACCAAGTAATAGAAGATATGCTTCGGGCTTGTATGCTGGATTTCAAAGGCAGTTGGGAAGAGCACTTGCCTTTGGTGGAGTTCGCCTACAACAATAGCTATCAGGCGAGTATCCAAATGGCTCCGTTCGAGGCTTTGTATGGGCGAAGCTGCAGGTCTCCTCTCTACTGGGATGAGTAGGAGAAAGAAAAGTACTTGGTCCGGAGTTGATTGAGCAAACTGCTAGTATAGTCAAGATCATCCGGGATCGGTTGAAAGCCGCTCAAGATCGCCAAAAGAGCTATGCAGACACGCGCCGCAGGGACTTGGAATTTCAAGTAGGGGATCGAGTCTTTGTGAAAGTATCTCCTGGCAAAGGGATTATGAGATTCGGCAAAAGAGGCAAGCTTAGTCCTCGCTATGTTGGACCGTTTGAGATTATCACGCGGGTTGGTGAAGTTGCTTATCGAGTAGCTCTTCCACCTTACATGGCCGCGGTTCACAACGTTTTCCACGTGTCTATGCTTCGGAAGTACATTGCGGACCCTTCGCATATACTAGAATTGGAACCGTTGGAAATTCGAGAAGATCTCACGTTGGTTGAGAAGCCGATTCACATATTGGATCGGAGAGATCAAGTGCTTCGCAACAAGACAATCCCTTTGGTTCTTGTGCAATGGAAACACCATGCTCGGGAAGAAGCTACATGGGAGCGTGAAGCCGAAGTCAAAGCGAAGTACCCGGAATTGTTTGAATGAATTTTGTATAGGTTTTGTATATGTAGCTTGTAATATTATTTGATTCTGTAATGCATGTCTCATCCAAATTTCGAGGACGAAATTTTTGTAAGGGGGGAAGGATGTAGAGCCCCGGACCTTTTCACATTTATGCATGACCCTTCGTAGCCATTTTTCCTTTAAAGTAATGCAATTAATAAATAAGGAAGAAATTGGAAATTCCGAAACGTCAGAAATGTTCGTTTTCGAAGTACGAACCCAACGCAAGTTGAATCGTCAAAATCGGACGAACGAGTCAAAAGTTATGGCCAAAACAGTTTGGACCTGCAGACCACCGATCGCTCGGTCCATGGAGCGATCGATCGGTCCAAAACCGATCGCTCGGAGGCTATCGACTGGTCAAGATTTTTGTATGGAGAAATTTTCCAGAGAGTGAAATTTTAACCGATCGCTCGGTTATGAAACCGATCGATCGGTAGGCAACCGATCGATCGGTCATTAACACCGATCGCTCGGTACTCGCGTTTTTGCAGAATTTTCACTAGGGGGCATTTTCGGAATAAGGGTGTTATACCTTTTCTTATATAGGATTGCCCGAGCCTTTAGGGCTCATTCTAAACACTTAGAAGAATTGGGAGATTAGAAGAGAGGAGAAAGGGTTCCTAAACCTAGGGTTTCCATTTTGAAGAGAAATCAAAGGGGTTTGAGACCCTAGACCATCCTCAAGCACGTTTTCCTTCAAGATCTCGGCTCAAGCTCGTGTGGGGCACTCTCCTCAAGCTAGGGCAGCAACTCACGGTCCTTTTGAAAAGGGGGATTTCTTCCTCACTTGATCAAGGTCGGTGATTTTTACTACCCTCCTAGTTATAGCCTCTCCTTTCCTTATTTCTTCTTGTATTCCTTCATATATATATATATATTATGAGATGGGTGGATGTATGGTAAATGGAGATGGATGTTGGCGAATGGATGCCGTGTGAATGATGAAATGAATGAATGGGGAAGGGCATTGTACTAATAATAAACATACAAGTGTGATGTGAGTATAACCCACCTAGAAAAGCATGTTGTAGGGTTAATAAATAATGAACACCCCATGTTTGATGAAATGCCAAAATGAATGAAATGAATAAGAAATTAAGAAAATTCATGTTTAAGGTTTATGGAAATTTGCTAGGGTTATGATGGTGTGCCTTCTTGTTTTCCCTAAATTACACAAATATTGAATTGCTCAATTGATTGATGTCTATGGATTGTTATGTATTGTTAACTCTCCAAATGTCACATTTAAATTTAAATGCAAGTATGTACACGCTTCCACAAGCACGCATGCATGACACGATTTACCAAGGTTTTCAAGAATGAGATTTAGAGGTGGGGCATATCCTACGATATGTTTTACCTCGCTTTTGGCAAGGATAAGACAATCATACATTTTCATAAGAAGGGTCTCCCTTCCCTCGCAAGTGCATACATAACATAAGAAGGGTCTCCCTTCCCTCGCAAGTGCATCTCACAAGGACATCTCACAAGTAAATCTCACAAGTGGAAGGACAAGCATGAGCGTTCTAGGAAGAAGGGTCTCCCTTCCCTCACAAGTAGTTTACTTTTCCAAGCAAGCATGACAAGACATGACATGACAAGCATAAGCATTCTAGGAAGAAGGGTCTCCCTTCCCTCACAAGTAGTTTACTTTTTCAAGCAAGGATGACAAGACATGGCATGACATGCATGATACGATAAGATAAGACAAACATGACAAGTTTTCAAGCAAGGAAATGGTATTTTCAGTCAAGTCAAGTCAAGTGCACGGTGTTTTCAAGGGTTTTATCGGCTTTTATGAATTCAAGCATGATTATGTACTCCTTTACTTTATTGTCATGATATGAATTATTCCTGCTTCATATGCTTGAATTGTTTCCTGCTTTATATATGTGAAATGCTTCCTGCTTCCTATACTGCTATGGTTTTGCTATGACTATTGGTTAGTATTTAGTACCCGCTGAGTATTCCATGCTCAGCCGTACTTCTTATGTCGGCAGGTTCTGAGGGAGCTGCTGCTCCATTTGATGTCTGTGCTCCTAGCCCTTGGGTGGAGGAGGAGTACGTCGAGGAACCTTTGGAGGAACCTCCCGTAGAGGGTTATCAGTAGGTGGTGTTAGATTCTAAGTGGTTTAGCTGTGGGTGAGCATGAGTGATTATATCCGTGTATTTTGGCGGGCATGTCCGCACTTTCTTTGTTTTGTTTTCTTTTGTATTAAACTTGGACCATGTGTATATATACTTAGAGGTTTGTTAGACTTCCGTTGTGTTTTATAGTTATGCTTCCGCTGTTATCCTCTATTGTATATGTTCTGTGAGTTTTGCAGGTTGGTTCGTCAAGCAAGTCATGTAAGTAATGATTAAGTCGCCCAAGATTCACTCTAACTCCTAGGGTGGGTTTTGGGTCGCGACAGTCTCAAGATAGTGGCGAGGTAAAGGAAGGCCGTTCGACAATACTTCATGAGGAGTAATGATGGCTCCAAGACGGAATGAAATACTTCATGAGGGGTCAAACTCCAAGACGGAATGAGTCTAAAGAGGTGTACCTTTCAGGGATCATCTTGAGAGGCAAAGTTAAGATAAACTGGATCCGAGTAAAAGATATTTAATAGAAATGTTGAAAATAATATTAAAAGTTTTAATATTATATATATTGTTATGCTTATTTTATCTTGTTATTTAGCATGATATCCTGGAATATTCTTATTGGGCTTCATAGCTCACTGACCTTTTATGTCTCCAGATGAACAATAAAAGAACAACTTGTAAGCAACGTTCGAAGAAGGATCGAGTTGCTTTTGATCTTGATGTTATATTTTGTTATATGTTCATTTGGATGTAATTAAACTGGTTATGTAAACCTTAACTTTAATTATGGACATGGTTATGATGGCTATTGCATATGGAAAGAGAAGAAGGGTTTAAAAATTTTAATTCCCTTGGTATTTTATGCTTCCGCATTATAAGAGAAAAATGATCTCACGGACGGATTACTCTTACATTTCATGAGTGAAATGTTAAGTTTAATTCGGGTCGTGACAGGATACCCTTTTAATTGTTGTGTTGCTTGGAGCACTTGTGGTAAATTGAAATACCTAGGCCTTGAAATTGATTAATAATCTTGTGAAAGATCTTCATCAGGCCATACATTGTCATCTGGATCATAATAATTTTGAATATGAAAATGAATATGAAAATCATCTTCATCAGAAAATCCTTCAGTATCATCATCACTAGGGAGGTGTTCCCAATCTTCAACTGTGGGGTCCATAAAATCTGCATATTCTGGATGTTCATGAAAATTGTCCCACACGATTCTTTGGACGTAATGTGAGGAATTGACCAATCCATTAGTAATTTGATGGATTATTGGGTGAAAGTCGGTGTTGGATGGAATTGGTTTGGCTAAAATAACAATCCTTCCTGTATCAAGCATGATATTCTAAGGGTAGGATTTAAGGGTATGGTGTATATGACTTAATCCTCAAATCTTCCAGGTTTGAATATCAATCTTTTCATAGAATGGTTTTATTATTTTGCAAGGAGGGATATTGAAACATGGGTCAGTGTCATGAATAAGAATCACATGACTACTTGGAAATACTTTGTAACCATTATCGGACCATTCTGGGCATGAATTAATTGTTTCCAAAAATAAAAATAGATCTGGTTTTGTTGCTCTTTATTGTTTGCAAATTTGAATAATACATTCAGGGAACCCAACTAGATCCTCTTGATTGTAGGAATAAATTTCCCTTGTAAATCCATTTTTAAAAAGCCATATCTTTTCTTCTTGTCCTTTTGGTGGAACATCCTTGATTTTGAAAGTATTGTAGGGATGACAATGAATTAAATAAAAACCATAAAATTGATAAGCTTTTGACTCTATTTGAGAAAATGTATTGAGCCACTTGTCTTTTTGATTGAGGGATTTGAAAAAAATAAGATTTTGAATTGCAGGTGGTAATTCAGTACGAACTTTGTTTCTTAATTTGACTCTAAACATTTCACATAAAGACAATCTTGGATTAAGAATTAAAGATCGAAAGAATTTAGGGTTTTCTGAGATTCTGGTAGACAACGAAATATAACAAGGTTTGGGATAATTGCTTATTTGAGGGTTGGTTGAGATGAAATAATGCTTCAAAGCATTAATTGACTTTTCCACGAGTTAGGTTGAATTGAGTTCTTTAGCATGCCATAAATTATCAAGAAGACAAACCTCTAGACTTGGCATTTCTTTGTTTGGATGAGGATAAGAATATTTTCTTTGTTTGACATGTTGAAGGTAAATTGAACCAAAATGATATCCATCGGATGAGGTTTTTCCATGGTCAACTGGAGCCATTTGTCCTTGGAGATAAAATAATATAATATTTTGAATAAAAGATTGCCAGATATTTATATTTGAAATATAGAATAATTTGAAAAATCATTATCCTTTAGTGAAATATCTTTTGAAATTATTTTGAAACTATAATTGATCCTTATGTATACTAACTGATTGTTGTTTTTAATTGTAAATATTGTGAAATATTGCCAGTATTGGTTTAAATATATTAAGAATTTTGAGTAAGAGTTAAAAATATTATTTTGAGATGGAGCATTTTTTAAACCAAAAGGCATTATATTCCATTCGTAGTGTCCAAATGGTACTGTGAATGCAGTTTTATACTTATCTTTTTCAGCAATCTGTATTTGCCAAAAACCTGATTTCATATCAAATTTTGAGAATATTTTTGCATCATTTAATCTTTACAAAAGATCTTGTTTGTTTGGAATTGGATATCTAATTCATTGTAAAACTCCATTGAGTGGTTTATAATTGATTACAAGTCTTGGAGTACCTTTTTCTATTTCAGCATTCTTCTAAACATAAAAAAGCAGCATACCTCCAAGGAGATTGAGATTTTTGAATTAATTTCTTTTTAAGTAAATCTTAGATTTCTTTCTTGCAATACTCTAATAATTCATGATTCATTTGAATTGGACGAGTTTTTGTTTTGATATTTGTTTCATCAAAATCTTTGATATATGGGAGTTCAACAATATGTTTTTTCTTATGTCAAAAGGTATTTGGAAAATCAAAACATATCTCTGTTTTGAGTTTATCTTCAAAAATTTTAATCTGTTATTGTAGTTTCCAATCATTGAGTTGTTCATCAATTCTCTTGTATTGAATTTCTTTTTTGAGAAAATAAATTTGTTTTTGTTTTTGAGAAATAAAGTTAATATGATAATTATTAAAGATGAAAAATTCTTTAATCATATTGATATCTTTTATATGTGGTGAATTGATGAATTAGAAATTAATTGTTTGATTATCAATTACAGATTGAATTTCTTCATGGGTAACCATGAATGATTTGATCAAAGTTATAAAAGAAAATCATAAAATAACTTCTCTTGTTAGATTTTTTACTAGTATGAATAGAGTAGAAATACATATTCCATCATTACATACATGAGCTTTGGTTAATTTGTAATTGATATTAAGTTGACTTCCAATTGCTGTGTGTAAGATTTCTTTTGTTTTTTCAAAATATTGAGTGGGAATTAATCCTTCTTAGATATAAATTGAGATCTGCACCAGAGTCAATCAAAGCAATTGTATCAAGTCTATATTCCTTATTAATTATTATTGAGAGTTTTACTAACCATTTTTGTTTGAGTGTTTTTGTGATTATATTGATATATTCTTCTCTCTATTTTTCATTTTCTTCTTGATTTTCATCATTGTCAGAGTTGATTTCATGAGTTTGTGGTATATGATTTTTTTGAGAAATTTGATACTTAAGTTTTGAGATTTCATATTGTGTGTTATTTTTTAAATCATGAATTTCATGTTTGAGTTGATTTATTTCATGTTGTAAGTCTTGAAGTGTAATATCCCTTTCCCAGGGGTTTTTGGAATCAAATTTCGTAAAGATATCCTATAAATTGTAAGGGGTGACTGGTTTTATCGGTTGTTTGCCTTTAAGATTGTCTTTGAGTTTAAGTAAACATTTTTTTTGAAGTTGAGGATCATTAATTTTATCAATGATATCCAAAAGGAATGTTTGTTCTTGTGTAATCATATTAATACTTTTAATACAATTGATACATTGACAATTTTTTTTAATTGGTTCAGAATCCGAAGTTTCAGAAACTGAATATTCTGTGTTTGAATAAATTTCATCAATTTGATGTTCAGAATCATCACTTGAAATGATTAAATGTTTTAATTGAGTTTTAATTTCATTTGAAATATCCAAAGTATTAATTTCATTAATTTTCTTCTTTTGTTCTTCAGAACAATTTGGTTTAGTATGACCTTTTTTGCCACAGTTATAACATATTGGAATTTTTTCTTGTTTTTTATGTATTTTTGAAGAAGAAGGCTTTGAGTGTGAAAACCATTTTGAAGATTTGGAATGAGGTTTTTTTCTATATCCTGTTTTGTATTTTGGTTTAGAAAATCTTTGTTTATAATATTGATTATCTTTTTCAATACCCTTTTGATGATATTTATGAGATTTGTGATGTTTGGTATATTTGTGTTTGGATTTCTTATGTTTAGTATGAGATTTTTCACAATCAAATCTAAATTGTTCAAAAAAAGAATCAAGTTCTTTTCTGCTAATAACTTGATCTTTTTAAGTTTATCTTTGAGATGAAGTGCTCTACATAAAATTATTCCTTCTGAATTGATGTGTGTGATTAAATCACCATAGGTTAATTTGTCATATGAAATTTCATCATTATTTTTGTCTCTAATTATTTCAGCAAATAAATTGGGTAAACCAGAAAGAAATCTTTCTTTCTAGTAAGGTTTGCCACAATCATCACGAAGCATAACCTTCGTGAAAAATGTATCTTTGTAATATCTAAAATCTTGAAGTTTTTTACATTTGAGATTGTTGATAAGATCAGATGATCTATCTTTGATTTTTAAAGGATCACCTATAAAGTGTTTTTCAATAGAAAATATTAAGGTTGCCACTACATCCTGTATATCTTCACCATTGTCATCTTGGATTGTTGTTCCATCACTTGTGGTTTTATACGCATTAAGAAATATTTGTCTATCCGTGGGAGCAAGACAATGATCCCACCATCCTTTGAGTTGTCCTATAAATCCAGCAACAAGCAATTGAGCTACAGAATGATCAGATGAATCATGTCTATTTTTATAAACTGTACTTACCATTGTCATTTCTTGAAGAAGATTTAAGATTTTATATTCTACTATTCCATCAATATTCCATTCATAGATAGATTCACTATGATAGGAAGCTTGTTTAAATTGATTACGTTTCTCGATTTGGATATCTGGATTTGTAGGTCTTGGATAAAAATTTTTAGTTGGAACTTGTTTCCCATCAATTCTATTAATCGAATTGGTTACATTTTATGTAAAATTTTGTTCTAATTGATTTATATCTTGAATGTCAAATAAATTATCAGAATCAGATTCTAATATATTTGGTAATTTTGTTAAAACTTTGATTGTATTCGATGAGGATTCTGGTATTTGTTCTATGATACCTCTGTGTGAACTTTCTGTTTCTATTTGTAGAGAATTAGGAACTTGAGAACATTCGTAAACAATTGTGTTTAATTGGCCAAGTTTTTCTTCAATTTTTTCCATTAAAGATCTTGAAGATAATTGTTTTGACATATCTCTTAGAATTTCATGAGGTATAAAAATTGGTTTATCAGTTTGTGGTAAAGGTTTTACTATAGGTAAAATATTTTCTCTTTGAACTAAATTTTCTACTCTAGTTAATTGTGTTCCTATCGTATTCAAATGATGGTCTGTGTAATTATTTTATTCTATTATTTTTGCAACATCCTTAGCATGTGGTGCTAAAGCGTCAGTTTTAAGTTTGAAAGGGGAAGCTATAGTTGGAGTATCTTGATGAGTTAATTGAACTTCTTCTAAAAGAGGATGAATTGATTCAACATTTTTGTTTTTAGATGTTTGCCAAGTAATTGAGGATTTACTTGTTACATTGAAAGTTTTGACAAAAGAGAAATAGATTAAATTTTGTTCTGCATAAATTTCAAACCATTTGAAGAAATACATATGACATTTATGTTTTCTTAGAAATTGATAGTATTTTTGTAAAATTTCATCTTTTTGTTTGTCAAAAGTTAAAAAATACCAATTACGTAATTCTTTGTTTTCTTTGGAATTGAAATCTTTTCAGATAAAATCTTTGTCTATTTCAAATTCAGCATCTATCATATCTATTTGAGATGGTATCTTAATTTCTTGAGAATCTTGCATTTGAGAATGTGTTGGTGATAAAGGAGGAGATTGAGATGTATTTGACTCTGTTTCTTCTTGTTCTATTCTTTGTTTTGTTTTGACTGTATAAATTGGTTGAGGTATATCTACATTGTTAAACCTGACAAATTTGTTATTCTTGGTTTTGAAGGTATTGAGGAACAAGAAGATCTAGGAGATTCAAATTTAAACAACCTAGGATCAATATCATCTAATTTGAATTTAAAGGAGAAGTCAATGACAACTTCTTCATCAGCATATTCTATTATTTGATCTAAATTGTTATAATCTATGTGACGCCCCAAACCCGCGCCTAGGGAGTCAAGTTTCGAGATGCGCGTTCGTTTGTCAAATCACGCAAGCGGAAGACTTTACTCGCGAAAATGCGAGAAATTTAAACATTTATTAGGGGCTTCCAAAAAGTAAATAACACCTGTCATCACAATAGCCATCATATAAACCATATACCTGTATTATTTACATCAAGTTTGTTTTACAAAAGTAGGTGCCTCTATCACGCCGGGTACAGTTTGTACAAGCTTCCAAAATGTCCAATTGGACTTTTCATTTACTGGTCAGCAGCGTCGAGATCTGCTGACATAAAAAGTCAGTGAGCTATGAAGCCCAATAAAACCACAATCCTTCTAAGCTATTTTCCACATAATAACACGCATCAATAATGATATAATAAACAATTTAATTGCATATTACTGTAAAATAGAATAGTATATAATAAACTGTGACCCATGGTCACTTAGGGTTACGTCACCCTAACAAAGGGTCCCAACCTCACATTACTTTTCAATCATGGGATTCAGTTATGAATGTATTCATATTACCAAGTTATCATTTCGATCATCAATCATGTCTCATTTCGAGTCCTGAGACTCTATAATTTGGCAACAACCCACAAAATTTATCTTATAGTCTCTAAATCATAACCATATCTGGAGCCATTTAGACACACACACACAGTTCCGGCATTCACCCGAACACAACCAAACCTTGGCTGTACCAACCCAACTCACCTGGAATCCGACGATTTCATACCGAACCCTGAGTACACCAATTCAAACAAATATACCAACCCCGAGTATACCAACTCAAACCACTTCATATCCGAAGCTTACACACACAACATAGGCATTCGCCCAATAAGGACATACTTTTCCATTCAATTAACTGGCTACATCTACCGTGTATTCGCTGCCATTGCCCTGGGTATTAGTCAAGAAGGAATCTCAACCAACCTGCCTACCGTCATCTTCTGGCTAGTTTACGGAGGAACCCCGACATCTATACCAATGCCGCCATCTCCTGACGTTCCACAAAGGAGGAACCCCGATAGACAGGGTGCCGACATCTTCTGACCCACTCAGAGAGGAACCCCAGACTATAAACTATCTGATGTTCAGCCACTTTAAACTCCCTAAGACTCCGACAACTCCTGACTATCAGTCACGGAGGAACAACGGGCCATGCAGGACACCGCCACTCCTGACCTAGTCCAAGAGGCACCATGGACGACCTAGAAAAACAGACCGACATCTCCCGACTATCAGTCACGGAGGAACCCTTGGCCTTATTGGACACTGTCTCTCCTGACCTACTCAAAGAGGAACCACGGACTATACTTACCCCTGGTTAGAATTTCTAACCACAGGTTAACCCCAGTTAACTTAAACCTCGCTTGATTAATTGAATAACTTGGGCCTCACGCCCGTGAACCAAATCTGGTAACACACCGTCTCATTAGGGAACGTTTCCAGGCTAATGGATGTCTTCATAGCCTTATACGACCTTCAAAATAACTTTTCGTCACCCTAGAGTGGCGATACAATTTACCCGGGACCCGATCTGGGCTCCCCGATGGTCCACATTAAATCACAACATCACATAGGGGTCTTCGACCCTTTTTCATTCACGTCAAAAGACATGCATATACTTCAGATAAAAGAATATAGCAAAATAAGGGAAAAAAGAGAAGAAAAGAGGGGTTTTACTTACTTCACGCTTTTCAAGATAGCTAGTGCAAAAATGGATGTCGATAACGCGTCCAGGAGGGCGATCAACCCCAAGATAAAGCTCCTCCCTCTCTAACTTCCACTTTCTCTCTCTACCTTTTTCTCTCTCTCTCTCTACATGCAAATCGAGGGACAAGGGAAGAAATCAGACGCCGACAACACGTCCGGAACGTCGAAAAACCCTAAGGGGGCCTCCCTTTCCCTTTCTCTCTCTTCCTTTCTCTCTCCTCACTTTCTCTCTCTAAAATGTTGTGTGGCAGAACCTCCCCCTCTGAATACAGAACATGAGAAATGGGGGAGGTTTTCCTCCATTTTATATAGATAAGGTCATGTGCATAGCACATGACCATAATAAATGGTCCCATTGACCAAGTCAACGGTTTGACCGTTTGACTAATTTTCCGCCTTCTCTCGTGTATATGGCCTCCGTGGTCCTACTTAATGACATCCGATTTTGATGAAACTTTAGGTGACCAAACTTGGGGCAGTCCAATACCTACTGTAAAAATTTTGGAGAAAAATACTGAGTTTTGATAGCTACACTTTAGTCCAGAAGAAAATTGCAAAACCCACTAATTTTCTGATTTCGGACACAAAACACGCTGTCGCTTCTTCATATAAGACAATTAATTGCTGAAACGACAGACGATCATCCTCATGACCGATCGGCATGCTGTGGTACCAACCGCAAGGATTTCTATTAGAATCCCCAACAATTATGGAATCCCACTAAATCCAGAAAAATTTGGAATTTCCTGATTTTCTCGATTTTCTTACAGTTAAGACTCCTGTGGTCTTTCGAATCGATACAGAACTGGAATGATAGGTGATCGTCCAGATAATCGACTTGCATATTGTGTACGATTTTTGAGAAAAAACACTGAAGTTTTACCAGTACAATCCAATCCTGAAAAAAATCCACTTTTTACCAATTTAACAAATAATTAACTAATTAACCTCCATTAAGGACCCATAAATACATAATTTTATTATATTAAAATTCTAGGCCGTTACAATCTCCCCTCCTTACAAAAAATTTAGTCCTCGAAATTTACGTATACACAGTACACTAGTCATCAAATAACTGAGGATGATTACTCCTAATGACATCTTCAAGTTCCCATGTGGCTTCTTCTATGCCATGGTGTTCCCATAAAACTTTAACTAGCTTAATCGTTTTGTTTCGTAACACCTGTTCCTTGCGGTACAAAATTATCACTGACTTTTCTTCAAAAGTTAACTCCTCTCTGACTTGAATTGGTTCATATCGTATCACGTGTGAGGGATTAGGTACATATTTTCTCACCATGGATATGTGGAATACATTGTGAACCCTTTCCAGCTCTGGTGGTAACGCTAAACAGTAGGCTACGCCTCCTATTTTAGCCAAAATCTCAAAAGGTCCAATGAATCGCAGACTTAACTTTCCCCGCTTTTCGAATCGTACAATACCTTTTGATAGAGAGATTTTCAAGAAGACATGATCGCCGACTTGAAACTCTAAGCCTCGGCGCTTTCCATCTGCATAGCTTTTCTGTCGACTTTGTGCAGATAATAAACTCGATCGAATCAACTCGATCTTCTTTGTTGTTTCTTGCACCAACTTAGGTCCCAGTAGTTTACATTCCCCTACTTCAGTCCAACATACTGGTGACCGACAACTCCTGCCGTACAAGGCCTCGTAAGGAGCCATTTGAATACTTGCCTGATAACTGTTATTATATGCAAACTCGATCATTCGCAAGTGATCATCCCAGTTTCCCTGAAAGTCCAGACTGCAAGTGTGCATCATATCTTCTAGAGTTTGTATTGTGCACTCAGATTGTCCATCGGTTTACGGATGATAAGCTGTACCCATGTTTAGTTGTGTACCTAAAGCTTCCTGCAAGCTCCTCCAAAATCGGGAAGTAAATCGCAGATCACAATCTGACACAATAGATACTGGCACACCAAGCAGCTTCACAATCTCCTTGATGTAAAACTTTGATAAATTTTCCAGGGTTATGGTATCCTTGATAGCGAGAAAGTGAGCTGACTTCATCAATCGATCAACTATCACCCAAATGGCGTCGTGTCCACTCCTTGTTTTTGGTATCCCCACCACAAAATCCATCGTAAGGTGCTCCCATTTCCACTCGGGAATAGGCAATGAATTTAACAATCCAGGTGGTTTCTGATGTTCTGCCTTGACTTACTGACAAACAAAGCATGGAGATACATACTCTGCAATTTCTCTCTTCATATCGTTTCACTAGTAGTTATTCTTCACATCCCGATACATCTTTGTACTTCCAGGGTGCACCGCAAAACGAGATCGATGTGCCTCATTGAGCAGTTCATTCTTCAACTCAGGATTTCTAGGCACACAGATTCGACCTTTGAATTGAAGTATTCCATCTTCAGATTCTTCAAAATCACCTATTTTTCCTTGAAGAATCTTATCTCTGATAACTATGATCTCCTGATCTTCCAACTGTGCTTCTTGAATCTTTTGTAATAACATTGGCTTGGCCTGAATACTAGCCAACTTGGCACTATTACCCTAGAATCCTAGTGTCACGCCCCAAAATACCCCCTAGGAGTTAAGGGATACTTTAGAGGTGACTACGTGTACCTGTCAAACCATCCTGTAATGCAAGAGGCTAAACATAATATAATTCAATGAAAATCAGAGCGCGGAAACTAAACATAAGTGCGGAAGCATAAGCCAACTTTTCTTTTCTTCTATAACTCCAAGTAGTATTCCAAGTTAACATATACCAAATACAATCAAAGTAAAGGTGGACATGCCCACCTATCAAAATACAAAAGTAACTCTCTAATCCTCTCCTCTCAACAGTAGTCGAGGTATGGCCACACATCCAAGTCCCCATCCTCCTGAGACTGCCATGGGATAGGTGGCTCCCTCTCCTCTACATACTCCTCCTCGACCCAAGGCTCGGGGTCGAGAACATCCACAGTACCTGCCGACATAAAAGTACGGCTGAGCATGGAATACTCAGCGAGTACAAACTACTAGCTAACCATAACAATAGCGAAAGCATAACAACAGTGAGCAATACAAGATATTAATTTAAAGCAATAGCGAAAGCATAAGATACATAGCCATATCTTGACATGCGTGTATGAATGCAAAAACCTCGGTAAAACTCATGTCTCGGAAACCCTTTTCGTGTCTCGGTCAAATCATGTATGTGTATCGTGTCTTGTCTTGTATTTCATGTCTTGATTTGTTCTTGACTTGTATACTTGTGAGCCAGAGGCTAGCACCCTTCCTTGGGCTACCAACCTCCTTGTCATGTTCTTGTTCCATTTCTCTTGTGAGCCAGAGGCTAGCACCCTTTCTTGGGCTACCAACCTCCTTGTCATGTTCTTGTTCCGTTTCTCTTGTGAGCCAGAGGCTAGCACCCTTCCTTGGGCTACCAACCTCCTTGTCATGTTCTTGTTCCGTTTCTCTTGTGAGCCAGAGGCTAGCACCCTTCCTTGGGCTACCAACCTCCTTGTCATGTTCTCTCTTGCATTTCACTTGTGAGCCAGAGGCTAGCACCCTTCCTTGGGCTACCAACCTCCTTGTCATGTTCTTGATTCATTTCATATACAAATACAATCTTGGAAAAACCCGGTTTCATGCATGCATGCGTGCTTGTGTGCTTGTCAATAGTGGTAATCATGATGACATACTTGAACGGGCGGATCACATGACTATGGCATTTCAATCCTTAACATAGTGGTATGAAAATTTAGGCAACATATAGCACATTTGAGCAATTTATCATTTCTAAGAACAATTACACAATTTCTATTTCCATTTTCTTCATTAAGTCCATTTATCCCTTGTTTAGTCATTTTATCAAACACATAGCATGCAAGGTTCCTTAATGGTTCATCTTCTTCTTTTTAGTGCCTACTTTCCATCCAAAAATCAAGGTATGTTCATTATTGGTAAAGTACCCATCCACCATTTCCATCACACCCATCACCCAACATACACCTCGGCATCCAATCGCCACATCAACCCCCACACACATCCATACCTTTTTCTTATCTTATTTAGGTTCATTGGAGATGATACATTTTATATGGGAGGCAAACATAATAGCATAAATCACATTTCATAAGGAAAAACCTAGATTTATTGCTAGGGTAAGTTAGTAGGGTGTACTAACCTTGAATCAAGGCTTGATCCTTAGTAGAAACCTTGATTGAAGCTCCAACTTGCAAGAAGAAAGATCCTTGCTTGAAGAAGGCTTAGTGTGGGGAAAACAACCTTGAAGTTGCCGTAGAAAACGCTGCCCTACCTTGGAGAAGGAGTCCCACACGAACTTGAGGTTGGATTTTCGAAATCCAAGCTTTTAGGGATGCTCTTGGGGTGCTTAAACCATTGATCTTACTCTCAAATGGAAAGGGGGTTTTGGAACCCTAGTTTCTTCTCCCTCTCTCTCAAATATCCCTAAGTGTTGTAAGTGAGGCCTCAAAGGGTCGAGCAAACCCTTATGGGTAAGGGTTTAACACCCAAAAGACGAAAACGCCCTTACTGAAATTTCTGCAAAAACGCGAAGACCGAGCGATCGGTGGTTATGACCGATCGATCGGTTGCCTACCGAGCGATCGGTGTTTATGACCGATCGACCGGTCAAAAACTCACTCTCTGGAAAATTTCCCCATACAAAATTTCTGACCGCGCGATAGCTACCGATCGATCGGTTATGGACCGATCGATCTCTGATTGAACCGAGCGATCGGTTCTCTATATGTCTGGACTGTTTTGACCATATCTTTTGACTCTCTCGTCGGATTTCGACGATTCAACTTGCGTTGGGTTCGTCTTTCGAAAACGCACATTTCTGACGTTTCAGAATTTCCGATTTCTCCCTTATTTATTAATTTGACTATAAAAACGGCCAATTAGCTACGAAGGTGGTATTCATTAAAGATGAAAAAGTCTGGGGTGCTACATTCTCCCCCCCTTACAAAAATTTCGTCCTCGAAATTTGGACAATGCGTGCTTTACAATTTAAACAACTTAGCATAACAATTTGAAACAAAATTACAAGTCATACATAAAATCATTCAAACAATTCGGGGTGCTTCGCCTTGACTTCGGCCTCACGTTCCCATGTAGCCTCTTCTCGAGCGTGATGTTGCCATTGCACGAGAACTAGCGGAATAGTCTTGTTGCGAAGTACTTGGTCTCTTCGATCCAAAATATGAACCGGCTTCTCAACCAAAGTGAGATCCTCTCGAATCTCAACCGGATCAAGCTCGATGACGTGAGAAGGATCCGGGATGTACTTCCGAAGCTGGGAGATATGAAACACGTTGTGGACCGCCGCCATGTGAGCGGGCAAAGCAACACGGTAAGCCACCTCGCCAACTCGAGTAATGATCTCGAACGGACCCACATATCTCGGGCTAAGCTTGCCTCTCTTCCCGAATCGCATAACACCTTTGGTCGGTGAAATCCTTACAAACACAAAATCACCGACTCGGAATTCAAGATCCCTCCTTCGGTTGTCGGCATAGCTTTTCTGTCTGTCTTGTGCGGTCTTCAACCTCTCCCGGATAAGCTTGACCCTATCCGCGGTTTGTTCAATTAACTCGGGGCCCAAAATCTTTCTTTCTCCCACTTCATCCCAATACAACGGGGATCTACAACTTCTTCCGTACAAAGCCTTGAAAGGCGCCATTTGTATGCTTTCTTGATAACTATTGTTGTAAGTGAATTCCACCAAAGGTATGTGATCTTCCCAACTTCCCTTGAAGTCTAGCATACATGCTCGGAGCATATCTTCAATAACCTGATTCACCCTCTCGGTTTGCCCGTCGGTCTGTGGGTGGAAAGCTGTACTAAAGTCTAATCGGGAGCCCATTGCACCTTGAAAACTTTTCCAAAACCTGGATGTGAATCTTGGGTCTCTATCCGACACAATACTCACTGGCACCCCGTGTAATCGGACTATTTCCTTGATGTACAGCTCCGCTAACTGATTGGAGTTGAATGTAGTCCGGTACGGTAAGAAATGAGCGGACTTCGTGAGTCTATCAACAACTACCCATATAGCATCGGTCTTCCTAACCGTCTTCGGCAATCCCACGATAAAGTCCATAGAGATATGTTCCCATTTCCACTCGGGAATAGGGAGGGACTGCAAAAGTCCAGCCGGTCTCCTATGTTCGGCTTTGACTTGTTGGCACACCAAGCATTTAGACACATACTCCGCTATTTCTCGCTTCATGTTCCGCCACCAGAAATGCTTCTTCAAGTCCCTATACATTTTGGTACCCCCGGGGTGAACGGTGTACTTGGACCGGTGAGCCTCGTACAAGATTTCTCGCTTAAGCTTCTCATCGGCTGGGACACATACTCTTCCCTTGAAAGTGATAATTCCATCTTCCCTCACCGTAAAGTCCTTACTGCCACTTTTAACTGACTTGTCTCGGCAAGAAAGTAGTTCGGCATCCATTTCCTGCAACTCCTGGATCATGCTCAACATAAATGGCCTAACTGTGATGTTAGCCATTACCGGCCCATAGGTAGGGAGACTAAAACTGATGTCGAGGTTGGATGCATCCTCCAGCAATCTCCACTCCTTCAGCATCATATGCGCCAAAAGTCCAGTAGGCTTCCGGCTAAGAGCATCGGCTACTACATTTGCCTTGCCCGGGTGGTATTGAATGGAGCACTCATAGTCCTTCAAAAATTCTACCCATCTTCTTTGCCTCAGGTTCAACTCTTTCTGGGAAAACAAATACTTAAGGCTTTTATGATCTGTGAATACCTCAAATTGTTCCCCATAAAGATAATGTCGCCAAATCTTCAATGCAAACACAACTGCGGCGAGTTCTAAGTCGTGAGTGGGGTAATTCTTTTCATGCTCCTTCAATTGTCTTGATGCGTAGGCAATGACTTTCTTATGCTGCATAAGGACACACCCAAGTCCGATATGCGAAGCATCGCTATATACCTCATAACCACCATGTCCGGATGGCACAGTAAGGACAGGGGCTGTGGTGAGGCGTTTCTTCAACTCTTGGAAACTTACTTCACATCGGTCACTCCAACTGAACTTTGCATTTTTCCTTGTCAAGTAGGTGAGAGGTGCAGCCAGACTGGAGAATCCCTCCACAAATCTCCGGTAGTAGCCTGCCAATTCGAGGAAACTACGTATCTCCGTGACGCTCTTGGGCCTCTCCCAACTCATGACTGCCTCAACCTTGGCTGGATCTACAAGAAATGCCCTCGACCGACACCACGTGTCCAAGAAATGCGACCTTCTCTAACCAGAACTCGCACTTACTCAATTTGGCATATAGCCTATGCTCTCTCAACATCTCCAGAGCAAGGCGGAGGTCTCGCGCGTGATCTTCCCGTGTCTGGGAATACACCAAAATGTCATCAATGAATACAATCAAGCATCGATCCAAGTAAGATCGGAACACCCGGTTCATCAAATCCATGAATGCCGCCGGTGCATTTGTCAACCCAAAAGGCATGACAAGGAACTCGTAATGCCCATACCGAGTCCTGAAAGCCGTCTTCTGAACATCTTCCGCCTTGATCCTCAATTGGTGATACCCCGATCTAAGATCAATTTTGGAGAAGAATCTCGCTCCCTTCAGTTGGTCAAACAAGTCGTCTATCCTTGGCAAGGGATAACGATTCTTGATAGTTACCTTGTTCAACTGACGGTAGTCTATAGACATCCTCATAGACCCGTCCTTCTTCTTCACAAAGAGAACCGGAGCTCCCCACGGTAAGACACTTGGTTGGATGAAACCAAGTTGTTGTAACTCCTCAATCTGCTTCTTTAATTCTTCAAGCTCTATAGGGGCCATTCTATATGGTGCCCTTGAAATCGGAGCGGTACCCGGAGCAAGCTCTATAGCGAATTCAATCTCTCTATCAGGAGGTAATCCGGGAAGTTCTTCCGGGAACACATCTAAGAACTCACTCACAACTGGAATAGCCGATGAGTTTTGAGCTTCTGGGTGTGCTATACTCAAGGCTGCGAGGCGAGCAATGTCCCTCTCTCTTAATCCTCGGAAGTGAAAAGGCTTACCCCCTTCCGGCTTGAAATTCACCATCTTTTCAAAACACGCAACATGCCCGTGATGGCTTGCCAACCAATCCATACCAAGAATGACGTCAAAGTCTAAATCTTGGAAATCCAGGACGATAAGATCGGCTAACAGTTCATTCTCCCCCACTTAAACCACACTATCCCTGAATATCTTGTCCGTATCAACTGACTTGCCGAGTGGAGTTGCAATGGTCAACTCCCGCTCCAACGGAGTAGCCTCAGTCGAAAAGCTCTTTGCAAAACTTGGGGAGACAAAAGAGTGAGTAGATCCTGTGTCTATCAACACTCGAGCGAGACACTCGTTACTAATAAAGCGCCTGTGCGATTAAGTAACTAATATCAGTAGATTTCAAATAGTAACAAGCATCATACATAGGTAACCCTTAGTATAAATAACCGCATAACAAACCATAGAAATTTTATACAACTTAAACTCAAAATTCTCGCGTACCTTGCACGACATCGTCGGATGCACGTGCGTCTCTCTCCGATAGAGCAAAAACTCGACCCTGAGTGGCTGGGCGAGGAGGCCGGGTAGACTGTGAGGCCCTCGAAGCCTGAGAAGAGCTAGGCTGAGATGTCTGCCTAATCGGGGGCCTGCTCCCCGAAGACTGAGCTGGCAATAGACGTCGGGGACAATCCCGAATCATGTGGCCCTGGTCGCCACAATGAAAACAGCCTCCTGTAGCCTTCTGACATTCCCCTGCTGGATGCCTCCTTCCACAAAGGGTGCAGACATCATGTGAATAAGTGGGAGGAGTATAACCCGTAGCCTGAGTCACTGCGGGGCGAGGAGCATACGAGGTAGCCGGGCGAAAGGCCGGTGGAGCCAAAGGGCGGAGAGCCTGTGGTGCCGAGTACATCCTCTGTGACTGAGCCGGCCCTGCGAACTGATAAGACATAGTCCTAGCTCTCTTCTCCCCTGAACTACTAGACTGTCCCTTCTCTATTCCTCTTCTCTTAAAGAACTCTTCGGAATTTGACTCGGCCAACAATGCCTTGTCCACAACTTCTGAATATGTCTCATGTCGGAACATTGAGACACGATCCTTGAGGTAGGCCTTTAACCCCCTCTCGAATTTCCGGGCCTTCATAGCCTCGGTAGCTATCATGTGTGGAGCAAATCGAGATAGCTCTGAGAACTTGGCTTCGTAAGCCGCTACAGACATATTACCTTGCTCCAAGGTAATAAATTCAATTTCTTTCTTTTCTTTCATCCCAACCGGAAAGTATTTCTTGTAGAAAACATCCAAGAATTCTCCCCATGTCCATTCTTGGCCTTGTCGGGTCAACTCTCGGGTCCGAAGTGCAGACTTCCACCAATGGTCGGCCTCGCCTTCAAGCATAAAGGCAGCCCATGTGACTCTCTCTACTTCCGTAGGTGCCAAAACCGAGAATATATTCTCAAGTTGCCGAATCCAACCCTCGGCAATAAGTGGATCAATGCTTCCACAAAAAGTTGGAGGCCTCATCCTCCGGAAAGCTTCTATCCCGGCTTGGGCTCGGTTAGGAGGAGCCGGTATAAGTGCCGCATTAGGCGGGGTGGCCGGTTGCCTTGCCGCCAACATAGCCAAAGTCTCGGCTATGGATGCGAATGCTTGGGCAAAGTCGGGCTGATCATCACCCGATGGAGCATCACCTCCATTACCCCTCGTGTTGTACCCGCGACCCCGGGTATTGCGTCTCATGATTTCTCCTGAGAACGACAATACAACATGAGTCTAACTTGGATACGCATTTAATACAATTTCGCAATTCACTTAATACATATTCATCAAGCACATTTAATAAGTACAACACAAATAATGTACACATGGTACATAACACAATAGCATAACATACAATCCGTGTTCCTAGCGTAGGACTCTATGTTCGGTTGAAGTTCAACCCATTTTGACTAAGACTAACTTGTTAGTCTATACTTGGAATACAACTCTCTAAGGTGATTCTAATACCTTGTTCAATCATCTAAGTGACCCTAGGGACTCTAATGCCTAGAGCTCTGATACCACTTCTGTCACGCCCCAAAATACCCCCTAGGAGTTAAGGGATACTTTAGAGGTGACTACGTGTACCTGTCAAACCATCCTGTAATGCAAGAGGCTAAACATAATATAATTCAATGAAAATCAGAGCGCGGAAACTAAACATAAGTGCGGAAGCATAAGCCAACTTTTCTTTTCTTCTATAACTCCAAGTAGTATTCCAAGTTAACATATACCAAATACAATCAAAGTAAAGGTGGACATGCCCACCTATCAAAATACAAAAGTAACTCTCTAATCCTCTCCTCTCAACAGTAGTCGAGGTATGGCCACACATCCAAGTCCCCATCCTCCTGAGACTGCCATGGGATAGGTGGCTCCCTCTCCTCTACATACTCCTCCTCGACCCAAGGCTCGGGGTCGAGAACATCCACAGTACCTGCCGACATAAAAGTACGGCTGAGCATGGAATACTCAGCGAGTACAAACTACTAGCTAACCATAACAATAGCGAAAGCATAACAACAGTGAGCAATACAAGATATTAATTTAAAGCAATAGCGAAAGCATAAGATACATAGCCATATCTTGACATGCGTGTATGAATGCAAAAACCTCGGTAAAACTCATGTCTCGGAAACCCTTTTCGTATCTCGGTCAAATCATGTATGTGTATCGTGTCTTGTCTTGTATTTCATGTCTTGATTTGTTCTTGACTTGTATACTTGTGAGCCAGAGGCTAGCACCCTTCCTTGGGCTACCAACCTCCTTGTCATGTTCTTATTCCATTTCTCTTGTGAGCCAGAGGCTAGCACCCTTCCTTGGGCTACCAACCTCCTTGTCATGTTCTTGTTCCGTTTCTCTTGTGAGCCAGAGGCTAGCACCCTTCCTTGGGCTACCAACCTCCTTGTCATGTTCTCTCTTGCATTTCACTTGTGAGCCAGAGGCTAGCACCCTTCCTTGGGCTACCAACCTCCTTGTCATGTTCTTGATTCATTTCATATACAAATACAATCTTGGAAAAACCCGGTTTCATGCATGCATGCGTGCTTGTGTGCTTGTCAATAGTGGTAATCATGATGACATACTTGAACGGGCGGATCACATGACTATGGCATTTCAATCCTTAACATAGTGGTATGAAAATTTAGGCAACATATAGCACATTTGAGCAATTTATCATTTCTAAGAACAATTACACAATTTCTATTTCCATTTTCTTCATTAAGTCCATTTATCCCTTGTTTAGTCATTTTATCAAACACATAGCATGCAAGGTTCCTTAATGGTTCATCTTCTTCTTTTTAGTGCCTACTTTCCATCCAAAAATCAAGGTATGTTCATTATTGGTAAAGTACCCATCCACCATTTCCATCACACCCATCACCCAACATACACCTCGGCATCCAATCGCCACATCAACCCCCACACACATCCATACCTTTTTCTTATCTTATTTAGGTTCATTGGAGATGATACATTTTATATGGGAGGCAAACATAATAGCATAAATCACATTTCATAAGGAAAAACCTAGATTTATTGCTAGGGTAAGTTAGTAGGGTGTACTAACCTTGAATCAAGGCTTGATCCTTAGTAGAAACCTTGATTGAAGCTCCAACTTGCAAGAAGAAAGATCCTTGCTTGAAGAAGGCTTAGTGTGGGGAAAACAACCTTGAAGTTGCCGTAGAAAACGCTGCCCTACCTTGGAGAAGGAGTCCCACACGAACTTGAGGTTGGATTTTCGAAATCCAAGCTTTTAGGGATGCTCTTGGGGTGCTTAAACCATTGATCTTACTCTCAAATGGAAAGGGGGTTTTGGAACCCTAGTTTCTTCTCCCTCTCTCTCAAATATCCCTAAGTGTTGTAAGTGAGGCCTCAAAGGGTCGAGCAAACCCTTATGGGTAAGGGTTTAACACCCAAAAGACGAAAACGCCCTTACTGAAATTTCTGCAAAAACGCGAAGACCGAGCGATCGGTGGTTATGACCGATCGATCGGTTGCCTACCGAGCGATCGGTGTTTATGACCGATCGACCGGTCAAAAACTCACTCTCTGGAAAATTTCCCCATACAAAATTTCTGACCGCGCGATAGCTACCGATCGATCGGTTATGGACCGATCGATCTCTGATTGAACCGAGCGATCGGTTCTCTATATGTCTGGACTGTTTTGACCATATCTTTTGACTCTCTCGTCGGATTTCGACGATTCAACTTGCGTTGGGTTCGTCTTTCGAAAACGCACATTTCTGACGTTTCAGAATTTCCGATTTCTCCCTTATTTATTAATTTGACTATAAAAACGGCCAATTAGCTACGAAGGTGGTATTCATTAAAGATGAAAAAGTCTGGGGTGCTACATTCTCCCCCCCTTACAAAAATTTCGTCCTCGAAATTTGGACAATGCGTGCTTTACAATTTAAACAACTTAGCATAACAATTTGAAACAAAATTACAAGTCATACATAAAATCATTCAAACAATTCGGGGTGCTTCGCCTTGACTTCGGCCTCACGTTCCCATGTAGCCTCTTCTCGAGCGTGATGTTGCCATTGCACGAGAACTAGCGGAATAGTCTTGTTGCGAAGTACTTGGTCTCTTCGATCCAAAATATGAACCGGCTTCTCAACCAAAGTGAGATCCTCTCGAATCTCAACCGGATCAAGCTCGATGACGTGAGAAGGATCCGGGATGTACTTCCGAAGCTGGGAGATATGAAACACGTTGTGGACCGCCGCCATGTGAGCGGGCAAAGCAACACGGTAAGCCACCTCGCCAACTCGAGTAATGATCTCGAACGGACCCACATATCTCGGGCTAAGCTTGCCTCTCTTCCCGAATCGCATAACACCTTTGGTCGGTGAAATCCTTACAAACACAAAATCACCGACTCGGAATTCAAGATCCCTCCTTCGGTTGTCGGCATAGCTTTTCTGTCTGTCTTGTGCGGTCTTCAACCTCTCCCGGATAAGCTTGACCCTATCCGCGGTTTGTTCAATTAACTCGGGGCCCAAAATCTTTCTTTCTCCCACTTCATCCCAATACAACGGGGATCTACAACTTCTTCCGTACAAAGCCTTGAAAGGCGCCATTTGTATGCTTTCTTGATAACTATTGTTGTAAGTGAATTCCACCAAAGGTATGTGATCTTCCCAACTTCCCTTGAAGTCTAGCATACATGCTCGGAGCATATCTTCAATAACCTGATTCACCCTCTCGGTTTGCCCGTCGGTCTGTGGGTGGAAAGCTGTACTAAAGTCTAATCGGGAGCCCATTGCACCTTGAAAACTTTTCCAAAACCTGGATGTGAATCTTGGGTCTCTATCCGACACAATACTCACTGGCACCCCGTGTAATCGGACTATTTCCTTGATGTACAGCTCCGCTAACTGATTGGAGTTGAATGTAGTCCGGTACGGTAAGAAATGAGCGGACTTCGTGAGTCTATCAACAACTACCCATATAGCATCGGTCTTCCTAACCGTCTTCGGCAATCCCACGATAAAGTCCATAGAGATATGTTCCCATTTCCACTCGGGAATAGGGAGGGACTGCAAAAGTCCAGCCGGTCTCCTATGTTCGGCTTTGACTTGTTGGCACACCAAGCATTTAGACACATACTCCGCTATTTCTCGCTTCATGTTCCGCCACCAGAAATGCTTCTTCAAGTCCCTATACATTTTGGTACCCCCGGGGTGAACGGTGTACTTGGACCGGTGAGCCTCGTACAAGATTTCTCGCTTAAGCTTCTCATCGGCTGGGACACATACTCTTCCCTTGAAAGTGATAATTCCATCTTCCCTCACCGTAAAGTCCTTACTGCCACTTTTAACTGACTTGTCTCGGCAAGAAAGTAGTTCGGCATCCATTTCCTGCAACTCCTGGATCATGCTCAACATAAATGGCCTAACTGTGATGTTAGCCATTACCGGCCCATAGGTAGGGAGACTAAAACTGATGTCGAGGTTGGATGCATCCTCCAGCAATCTCCACTCCTTCAGCATCATATGCGCCAAAAGTCCAGTAGGCTTCCGGCTAAGAGCATCGGCTACTACATTTGCCTTGCCCGGGTGGTATTGAATGGAGCACTCATAGTCCTTCAAAAATTCTACCCATCTTCTTTGCCTCAGGTTCAACTCTTTCTGGGAAAACAAATACTTAAGGCTTTTATGATCTGTGAATACCTCAAATTGTTCCCCATAAAGATAATGTCGCCAAATCTTCAATGCAAACACAACTGCGGCGAGTTCTAAGTCGTGAGTGGGGTAATTCTTTTCATGCTCCTTCAATTGTCTTGATGCGTAGGCAATGACTTTCTTATGCTGCATAAGGACACACCCAAGTCCGATATGCGAAGCATCGCTATATACCTCATAACCACCATGTCCGGATGGCACAGTAAGGACAGGGGCTGTGGTGAGGCGTTTCTTCAACTCTTGGAAACTTACTTCACATCGGTCACTCCAACTGAACTTTGCATTTTTCCTTGTCAAGTAGGTGAGAGGTGCAGCCAGACTGGAGAATCCCTCCACAAATCTCCGGTAGTAGCCTGCCAATTCGAGGAAACTACGTATCTCCGTGACGCTCTTGGGCCTCTCCCAACTCATGACTGCCTCAACCTTGGCTGGATCTACAAGAAATGCCCTCGACCGACACCACGTGTCCAAGAAATGCGACCTTCTCTAACCAGAACTCGCACTTACTCAATTTGGCATATAGCCTATGCTCTCTCAACATCTCCAGAGCAAGGCGGAGGTCTCGCGCGTGATCTTCCCGTGTCTGGGAATACACCAAAATGTCATCAATGAATACAATCAAGCATCGATCCAAGTAAGATCGGAACACCCGGTTCATCAAATCCATGAATGCCGCCGGTGCATTTGTCAACCCAAAAGGCATGACAAGGAACTCGTAATGCCCATACCGAGTCCTGAAAGCCGTCTTCTGAACATCTTCCGCCTTGATCCTCAATTGGTGATACCCCGATCTAAGATCAATTTTGGAGAAGAATCTCGCTCCCTTCAGTTGGTCAAACAAGTCGTCTATCCTTGGCAAGGGATAACGATTCTTGATAGTTACCTTGTTCAACTGACGGTAGTCTATAGACATCCTCATAGACCCGTCCTTCTTCTTCACAAAGAGAACCGGAGCTCCCCACGGTAAGACACTTGGTTGGATGAAACCAAGTTGTTGTAACTCCTCAATCTGCTTCTTTAATTCTTCAAGCTCTATAGGGGCCATTCTATATGGTGCCCTTGAAATCGGAGCGGTACCCGGAGCAAGCTCTATAGCGAATTCAATCTCTCTATCAGGAGGTAATCCGGGAAGTTCTTCCGGGAACACATCTAAGAACTCACTCACAACTGGAATAGCCGATGAGTTTTGAGCTTCTGGGTGTGCTATACTCAAGGCTGCGAGGCGAGCAATGTCCCTCTCTCTTAATCCTCGGAAGTGAAAAGGCTTACCCCCTTCCGGCTTGAAATTCACCATCTTTTCAAAACACGCAACATGCCCGTGATGGCTTGCCAACCAATCCATACCAAGAATGACGTCAAAGTCTAAATCTTGGAAATCCAGGACGATAAGATCGGCTAACAGTTCATTCTCCCCCACTTAAACCACACTATCCCTGAATATCTTGTCCGTATCAACTGACTTGCCGAGTGGAGTTGCAATGGTCAACTCCCGCTCCAACGGAGTAGCCTCAGTCGAAAAGCTCTTTGCAAAACTTGGGGAGACAAAAGAGTGAGTAGATCCTGTGTCTATCAACACTCGAGCGAGACACTCGTTTACTAATAAAGCGCCTGTGCGATTAAGTAACTAATATCAGTAGATTTCAAATAGTAACAAGCATCATACATAGGTAACCCTTAGTATAAATAACCGCATAACAAACCATAGAAATTTTATACAACTTAAACTCAAAATTCTCGCGTACCTTGCACGACATCGTCGGATGCACGTGCGTCTCTCTCCGATAGAGCAAAAACTCGACCCTGAGTGGCTGGGCGAGGAGGCCGGGTAGACTGTGAGGCCCTCGAAGCCTGAGAAGAGCTAGGCTGAGATGTCTGCCTAATCGGGGGCCTGCTCCCCGAAGACTGAGCTGGCAATAGACGTCGGGGACAATCCCGAATCATGTGGCCCTGGTCGCCACAATGAAAACAGCCTCCTGTAGCCTTCTGACATTCCCCTGCTGGATGCCTCCTTCCACAAAGGGTGCAGACATCATGTGAATAAGTGGGAGGAGTATAACCCGTAGCCTGAGTCACTGCGGGGCGAGGAGCATACGAGGTAGCCGGGCGAAAGGCCGGTGGAGCCAAAGGGCGGAGAGCCTGTGGTGCCGAGTACATCCTCTGTGACTGAGCCGGCCCTGCGAACTGATAAGACATAGTCCTAGCTCTCTTCTCCCCTGAACTACTAGACTGTCCCTTCTCTATTCCTCTTCTCTTAAAGAACTCTTCGGAATTTGACTCGGCCAACAATGCCTTGTCCACAACTTCTGAATATGTCTCATGTCGGAACATTGAGACACGATCCTTGAGGTAGGCCTTTAACCCCCTCTCGAATTTCCGGGCCTTCATAGCCTCGGTAGCTATCATGTGTGGAGCAAATCGAGATAGCTCTGAGAACTTGGCTTCGTAAGCCGCTACAGACATATTACCTTGCTCCAAGGTAATAAATTCAATTTCTTTCTTTTCTTTCATCCCAACCGGAAAGTATTTCTTGTAGAAAACATCCAAGAATTCTCCCCATGTCCATTCTTGGCCTTGTCGGGTCAACTCTCGGGTCCGAAGTGCAGACTTCCACCAATGGTCGGCCTCGCCTTCAAGCATAAAGGCAGCCCATGTGACTCTCTCTACTTCCGTAGGTGCCAAAACCGAGAATATATTCTCAAGTTGCCGAATCCAACCCTCGGCAATAAGTGGATCAATGCTTCCACAAAAAGTTGGAGGCCTCATCCTCCGGAAAGCTTCTATCCCGGCTTGGGCTCGGTTAGGAGGAGCCGGTATAAGTGCCGCATTAGGCGGGGTGGCCGGTTGCCTTGCCGCCAACATAGCCAAAGTCTCGGCTATGGATGCGAATGCTTGGGCAAAGTCGGGCTGATCATCACCCGATGGAGCATCACCTCCATTACCCCTCGTGTTGTACCCGCGACCCCGGGTATTGCGTCTCATGATTTCTCCTGAGAACGACAATACAACATGAGTCTAACTTGGATACGCATTTAATACAATTTCGCAATTCACTTAATACATATTCATCAAGCACATTTAATAAGTACAACACAAATAATGTACACATGGTACATAACACAATAGCATAACATACAATCCGTGTTCCTAGCGTAGGACTCTATGTTCGGTTGAAGTTCAACCCATTTTGACTAAGACTAACTTGTTAGTCTATACTTGGAATACAACTCTCTAAGGTGATTCTAATACCTTGTTCAATCATCTAAGTGACCCTAGGGACTCTAATGCCTAGAGCTCTGATACCACTTCTGTCACGCCCCAAAATACCCCCTAGGAGTTAAGGGATACTTTAGAGGTGACTACGTGTACCTGTCAAACCATCCTGTAATGCAAGAGGCTAAACATAATATAATTCAATGAAAATCAGAGCGCGGAAACTAAACATAAGTGCGGAAGCATAAGCCAACTTTTCTTTTCTTCTATAACTCCAAGTAGTATTCCAAGTTAACATATACCAAATACAATCAAAGTAAAGGTGGACATGCCCACCTATCAAAATACAAAAGTAACTCTCTAATCCTCTCCTCTCAACAGTAGTCGAGGTATGGCCACACATCCAAGTCCCCATCCTCCTGAGACTGCCATGGGATAGGTGGCTCCCTCTCCTCTACATACTCCTCCTCGACCCAAGGCTCGGGGTCGAGAACATCCACAGTACCTGCCGACATAAAAGTACGGCTGAGCATGGAATACTCAGCGAGTACAAACTACTAGCTAACCATAACAATAGCGAAAGCATAACAACAGTGAGCAATACAAGATATTAATTTAAAGCAATAGCGAAAGCATAAGATACATAGCCATATCTTGACATGCGTGTATGAATGCAAAAACCTCGGTAAAACTCATGTCTCGGAAACCCTTTTCGTATCTCGGTCAAATCATGTATGTGTATCGTGTCTTGTCTTGTATTTCATGTCTTGATTTGTTCTTGACTTGTATACTTGTGAGCCAGAGGCTAGCACCCTTCCTTGGGCTACCAACCTCCTTGTCATGTTCTTATTCCATTTCTCTTGTGAGCCAGAGGCTAGCACCCTTCCTTGGGCTACCAACCTCCTTGTCATGTTCTTGTTCCGTTTCTCTTGTGAGCCAGAGGCTAGCACCCTTCCTTGGGCTACCAACCTCCTTGTCATGTTCTCTCTTGCATTTCACTTGTGAGCCAGAGGCTAGCACCCTTCCTTGGGCTACCAACCTCCTTGTCATGTTCTTGATTCATTTCATATACAAATACAATCTTGGAAAAACCCGGTTTCATGCATGCATGCGTGCTTGTGTGCTTGTCAATAGTGGTAATCATGATGACATACTTGAACGGGCGGATCACATGACTATGGCATTTCAATCCTTAACATAGTGGTATGAAAATTTAGGCAACATATAGCACATTTGAGCAATTTATCATTTCTAAGAACAATTACACAATTTCTATTTCCATTTTCTTCATTAAGTCCATTTATCCCTTGTTTAGTCATTTTATCAAACACATAGCATGCAAGGTTCCTTAATGGTTCATCTTCTTCTTTTTAGTGCCTACTTTCCATCCAAAAATCAAGGTATGTTCATTATTGGTAAAGTACCCATCCACCATTTCCATCACACCCATCACCCAACATACACCTCGGCATCCAATCGCCACATCAACCCCCACACACATCCATACCTTTTTCTTATCTTATTTAGGTTCATTGGAGATGATACATTTTATATGGGAGGCAAACATAATAGCATAAATCACATTTCATAAGGAAAAACCTAGATTTATTGCTAGGGTAAGTTAGTAGGGTGTACTAACCTTGAATCAAGGCTTGATCCTTAGTAGAAACCTTGATTGAAGCTCCAACTTGCAAGAAGAAAGATCCTTGCTTGAAGAAGGCTTAGTGTGGGGAAAACAACCTTGAAGTTGCCGTAGAAAACGCTGCCCTACCTTGGAGAAGGAGTCCCACACGAACTTGAGGTTGGATTTTCGAAATCCAAGCTTTTAGGGATGCTCTTGGGGTGCTTAAACCATTGATCTTACTCTCAAATGGAAAGGGGGTTTTGGAACCCTAGTTTCTTCTCCCTCTCTCTCAAATATCCCTAAGTGTTGTAAGTGAGGCCTCAAAGGGTCGAGCAAACCCTTATGGGTAAGGGTTTAACACCCAAAAGACGAAAACGCCCTTACTGAAATTTCTGCAAAAACGCGAAGACCGAGCGATCGGTGGTTATGACCGATCGATCGGTTGCCTACCGAGCGATCGGTGTTTATGACCGATCGACCGGTCAAAAACTCACTCTCTGGAAAATTTCCCCATACAAAATTTCTGACCGCGCGATAGCTACCGATCGATCGGTTATGGACCGATCGATCTCTGATTGAACCGAGCGATCGGTTCTCTATATGTCTGGACTGTTTTGACCATATCTTTTGACTCTCTCGTCGGATTTCGACGATTCAACTTGCGTTGGGTTCGTCTTTCGAAAACGCACATTTCTGACGTTTCAGAATTTCTGATTTCTCCCTTATTTATTAATTTGACTATAAAAACGGCCAATTAGCTACGAAGGTGGTATTCATTAAAGATGAAAAAGTCTGGGGTGCTACACCAAGACTCAGATTCCAACTCTTGAATTTTTCGATCATCTTCCATCGCTCTGCCCTCATATATGCTACAAATCCAACTGTCTTTCTACTCAGGGCATCAGCAACCACGTTACCCTTACCAAGATGATACTGGATTACATAGTCATAATCCTTCAAGAATTCCATCCATCTACGCTGTCGCATATTGAGTTCCTTTTGGGAGAATAGATACTTTAAACTATTGTGATCACTATAGATCACCAACTTCTCTCCATAAAGATAATGCCTCCAAACTTTTAGTGCGAAAACTATCGCAGCTAACTCCAGGTCATGCATGGGATAATTCTGTTCGTGAATCTTGAGTTGTCTTAAACCATAAGCAATGACCTGTTGTTTTGCATTAAGACACAACCGAGTCCCTTACTGGAAGCATCACAATACACCCCAAATCCTCCAAATCCTGAGGGAGTTGCCAATATTGAAGCGGTTGTTAATCTCTTCTTTAATTCTTGAAAGTTTTGCTCCCGAGATGCCGTCCATTCAAACTTCACATCTTTCTTAGTCAATTCCGTTAATGGAGCTGCTATCTTCGAGAAACCTTCTACAAATCTGTGGTAGTATCCAGCCAATCCCAGAAAACTTCAAACTTCAGTAACAGTGGATGGCCTTGCCCAATCGGGTACCGCCTGAATCTTGGAGGGATCAACAGATATTCCATTTCTTGACACAATGTGCCCAAGAAAGGCTACCTCTTCCATCCAAAACTCACATTTGGAGAATTTAGCCTACAGCTAGTTATCTCTCAATGTTTGTAGCGTAATCCTCAAGTGCTCAGCGTGCTTCTCACGACTAGGTGAGTACACCAAGATATCATCAATAAATACCATAATAAACTGATCCAAGTACGGCCTAAAAAGATGATTCATCAACTCCATAAAGGCCACATGTCCATTTGTCAATCTAAAAGGCATCACCAAGAACTCGTAGTGACCAAACCGAGTTCGAAATGCTGTCTTCTGAATATCTTCTTCTTTGACCCTCAATTGGTGATAGCCGGGTCGTAAATCAATCTTTGAAAACTCTTGGGCGCCTTGCAACTGATCAAATAGATCATCGATCCTAGGGAGAGGATACTTATTCCTGATCGTCGCTTGATTCAGCAGACGATAGTCTATACACCACAGACGCAGACTCTCATCTTTCTTTCAGACAAATAACACCGGTGCTCCCCATGGTGAAACACTAGGGTGGATCAAACCCTTATCTAATAGGTCTTGTAACTGAATCTTCAGTTCTTGCAACTCAGCCGGAGCCATCTAATACGGTGTTTTAGATATCGATTCTACACCCGGAGTAACATCGATTGTAAAATCGATTTCTCTAATCGGAGGGAGTCCTGGTAATTCATCAGGAAACACATCTCAAAACTCTCTGACCACTAGGGTATTCCCTAAAGTGTCATCTTCATCTTTATCGACCACCACTGTTGCTAAATACCCAGTACACCCCTTATCTAGAAGGTGACATGCTTTAATTGCTGATATTAGCTTGGGTGCTTGACCTTGGACAATCCCCTGCATTTCGAACTCTAGGATGTCCAGAATTCAAAATATCACTTTCTTAGCATTACAATCTACCTGTCGTACCCCAAAATACCCCCTAGGAGTTAAGGGATACTTTAGGTGTGACTATACATAACCTGGCAAACCATCCTATAATGAACAAGGTATAACATGCTCTAATGGAAATATAATACAGAGTGCGGAAGCTAAAATAAGGCGGAAATACCAGCAACTTTTTCTTTTCTTCTATAAACTTAACAAGTATTTCGAGTTTATACAAAATATGACATGTAAAGGTGGACATGCCCACCTATCAAAATAAAAAAGACAAAATACAACTCTATCTCGCTCAATAGTCACCCCTGTGGGGCGAATGGTCTAAGTCTCTCGCCTCGGCCTAAGGCTCAACTACCGAATCTTCATAGGTTCTTCCTCACCATAGTCCTCCTCAAACCAAGGACCCGGGGCACAAATGTCGAAAGGGACCCGTGTACCTACCGACATAAAAGTATGGCTAAGTATGGACTACTTAGCGAGTACAAGCTCCTAGCTAACAATAATAATAACGAGCAAAGAATCATATGCATGTACTGGAAGGATACAGTTCATACTCATTTAAAACAACATCATACATAATCATTTATTATATCACAACTCTACTGAAAACCCAACCATATCTATAAAACATATGTGTCATTTCCATATTTCTTATGAGCCAGAGGTTAGTACCCACACAACCCTGGGCTACCAACCTCCTTGACAGTACAACACTTCTGAGTCTTTTCTTATGAGCCAGGGGTTAGCACCCGCACAATCCTGGGCTACCAACCCCCTTGACAATTCCAATACTTTTCTTATAAGCCAGAGGCTAGCACCCTTAACTGGGGCTACCAACCTCCTTGATAGTTTCATATCCTTTTCTTATGAGCTAGAGGCTAGCAACCGCATACCCCTGGGTTACCAACCTCCTTGACATTTCACATCTTTCTTATGAGCCAGAGGTTAGCACCCGCATATCCCTGGGCTACCAACCTCCTTGACATTTCACATATTTCTTATGAGCTAGAGGTTAGCACCCGCATATCCCTGGGCTACCAACCTCCTTGAAAATTCTCCATATGTATGCGTGCTCGTGTATAGCATTTGTGAAAACATGATGACATACACATTGAGGAGTAGCATGTAACATTTCATTTCTTATCACAATCATATGAGAATGTAAACAAGCATATATAATTATGGGTCACAATTTGTCATTTTAGTGAAAACTACATGAAACCTGCTTTTCGAACATTCATTCAATTCCAAGTATTCTCATTCATTCATTTTACCAAGCAAGTGGTGTTCTACATTTTCTTTAGCCCTTTAAACTCATAGTTTCTTTCTCAAGCATTACATGTGTATTTCTTATGTGTATAATACCCTTCCACCATTTCCATCATTCAACACATCACAACATGGCATCTCATCGCCTCATTCCCTTCCTCCATCCATACATTCCCTCATTTATTCATTTTATCTTGTTTATGTTTTAGGGATTTAGCATATTTCCACACAAGGGGCAAATGGGAAGATACAACACACTATAATCACAAGAAACTCCAGGTTATTACCATAGTAGCTTGGAAAGGTGTACTAACCTTGAAAGAAGAGGAGAAAAGCCCTTGAAAAATGTCATGGAGAGCGCTGCCCTAGCTTGGGAAAAGTGCTCCTCACGAGCTTGAGTCGAGAACTTGAAAAAGAACAAGCTTGAGGTTGATTGTGGGTCTTCAACCCTTTGATTCCTCCTCACAAGAAAACCCTAGGTTTAGAAACCCCTTTCTCTTTTCTCCTTATCTCTCAAATCTTATAAGTGTTGAGAATGAGCCCTAAAGACTTGGGTGAGCCTTATATGTAAAGGGTATAACACCCAAATGCCGAAAAGCCCTTAATGAAATTCTGCAAAAACACGAAGACCGAGCGAACGGTGGTTATGACCGATCGATCGGTTGCCAACCGAGCGATCGGTGTTCTTAACTGAGTGACCAGTCAAAAAAATGCTCTCTGGAAAATTTTCCCATACAAAAATGTTAACCAGTCGATAGCCTCCGATCGATCGGTTTTGGACCGATCGATCGCTACTAATGACCGAGCGATTGGTGCTCTGTAGGTCTCGACTGTTTTGACCATATCTTTTGACTCGCTCTTCGGATTTCGACGATTCAACTTGCGTTGGATTCGTCTTTCAAAAATGAACATTTCTGTAGTTTTAAAATTTCTAATTTCTCCTTTATTTATTAATTGGACTACGAGAAAGGCCAATTAGCTATGAAAGTACCATTCATTAAATATAGAAAAGTCCAGGGTGCTATATTCTTCCCCCCTTACAAAAATTTCATCCTTGAAATTTGGATGATACATACATGCACAAAACCATAACAAATATAAGGGAATGTCAAGACCCTAAACAAATAACTGAGGATACTTTTTTCGCACTTCGGCTTCTCGTTCCCCTGTAGCTTCCTCCCTTCAATGGTGTTGCCATCCTACCAAGACCAAGGGAATGGTCTTGTTGCGCAAGACTTGATCTCGCCTATCCAAAATCTATACCAGTTGTTCAACTAGTGTGAGGTCCTCTCGAATCTCTACCGGATCAATCTCGATGACATGAGAAGGGTCCGAGATGTACTTTCAGGGCATGGAGATGTGAAACACGTTGTGGACCGCCGCCATATGAGCGGGCAAAGCAACACGGTAAGCCACCTCACCGACTCTTGTAACGATCTCAAACAGGCCCACATATCTCGGGCTAAGCTTGCCTCTTTTCCTGAATCTCATAACACCTTTAGTTGGTGAAATTGTGACAAAAAAAGTCGCAAACTCGAAATTCAAGGTCTCTCCTTCGGTTGTCGGCGTAGCTCTTCTGTCTATCCTGTGCGGTCTTCAACCTCTCCCAGATAAGCTTGACTCTATCCGCGGTTTGGTCAATTAATTCGGGGCCCAACACCTTTCTTTCCCCAACTTCATCCCAATACAACGAGGATCTACAACTCCTTCCGTACAAAGCCTCAAAAGGCGCCATTTGTATGCTTGCCTGGTAACTATTGTTGTAGGCGAATTCCACCAAAGGTAGGTGATCTTCCCAACTTCCCTTGAACTCTAGCATACATGCATGGAGCATATCTTCAATAACCTGATTCACTTGCTCGGTTTGCCCATCCGTCTATGGAGGGAAAACCGTGCTAAAGTCCAACTGGGAACCGATTGCACTCTGAAAGCTTTTCTAAAACCTGGAGGTAAATCTAGGGTCCCAATCCGAGACAATGCTCACTGGTACCCCGTGCAACTGACTATTTCTTTCATATATAATGCAGCCAACTGACTGAAATTGAAGGTAGTCCGGTATGGCAAGAAATGAGCGGACTTCATCAGTCTATCGACCACAACCCATACAGCATCAAAATTTCTCACCGTCTTCGGCAACCCCACAATGAAGTCCATAAATATGTGCTCCCATTTCCACTCGGGAATAGGGAGAGATTGTAAAAGTCCAGCCGGTCTCCTGTGCTCGGCCTTGACTTGCTGGCACACCAAGCATCGGGACATGTACTCCGCTATTTCTCGCTTCATGTTCCGCCACCAAAAGTGTAGAGCCCCGGACCTTTTCACATTTAATGCATGACACTTTAGTTACCATTTTGCCTTTAAAGAGGTATAATTAATAAATAAAGAAGAAATTGGAAATTTTGAAATGTTAGAAATGTTCCTTTTCGAAGTACGAACCCAATGCAAGTTGAATCGTCAAAATCAGACGAACGAGTCAAAAGATATGGCCAAAACAGTCTGGACCTGCAGGCAATCGTAGCTAGGAAGGCGCTAAGGACGTAGCTCTAGCTCTGACAACAAGTACGTTGTACAGCTCACAACGTGTACGTTGTGCATCCGTTGTGCAATAGACAACGGGTACGTCGTGCAGCAGACAACGTGTACGTTGTACAGCAAACAACGTGTACGTTGTACAGCAAACAACGAGTACGTTGTACAGCTCACAACGGGTACATTATACATAAGACAACGTGACAACGTGTTCAGCATTGTTCACAGCACAACGTGTTTGGCACTGTTCACAGCACAACGTGTTCAGCACTATTCATAGCACAACGTGTTCGGCACTATTCACAGCACAACGTGTTCAGCACTGTTCATAGCACAACATGTTTGGCACTGTTCATAGCACAACGTGTTCAGCACTGTTCACAGCACAACGTGTTTGGCACTGTTCACAGCACAACGTGTTCAGCACTGTTCACAGCACAACGTGTTCAGCACTGTTCACAGCACAACGTGTTCAGCACTGTTCACAGCTCAACGTGTTCAGTACTCGCGTTTTTGCAGAAATTTCAGTAAGGGTATTATGGTCTTTTGGTCGGTTTACTCTTACCTTAAGAGTTTAACCCGAGGAGAAAGGGGAGAAGGCGATTCCAACCTAGGGTTTCCATTTTGGAGTGAAATCAAGGGGTTTGTGAACCCACACTCCACTCAAGCCCATTTTTCTTCAAGATCAAGGCACAAACTCGTGAGGAGCATCTCCTCAAGCTAGGGCAGCAACTCACGGTTGTTTTTGGAAGGGGATTTCTTCCTCTCTTGATCAAGGTCGGTACTTCTTGCTACCCTCCTAATTATAGCTTCTCTTTTCCTTTGTTTCTTCTCGTTTTTCCTTCACTTATATATGTGTTATGAGATTGGTGGTATGAATGGTGAATGGAGGTGGATGTTGGCGAATGGATGCCGTGTGGATGATGTGATGAATGAATGGGAAAGGGCATTGTACTAATAATGAACATACAAGTGTGATGTGAGCATAACCCACCTAGAAAAGCATGATTTAGGTTTAGGTTTAAATGAATAATGAATAATGAACACACCATGTTTGATGAAATGCCAAGGTGAATAAAGTGAGTTGTAAATTAGGAAATGCATGCCTAATAAATTATGGATATTGCCAGGGCCTATAATAGTGTGTTTTCTTGCTTTCCCTAAATGATATGAATATTACATTGCTCAATCATTGATGTTATATGTGTTGTGAAATTACCCAAATGTCATATTTAAATTTAAATGCAAGTATGTACACGGTTCCCACGAGCACGGCATGCATGACATGATTTATCGAGGTTTTCAAGAACATGGTTAGAGGTGGGACATATCCTACGATATGTTTTACCTCGCTTTTCACAAGAAAACAAGAACCAACATTCCACGAGGGGTCTCCCCTCACTCACAAGTGCATATCATGAAGAAGGGTCTCCCTTCCCTCACAAGTACATACATATCATGAAGAAGGGTCTCCCTTCCCTCGCAAGTGCATTGCATAAAGAAGGGTCTCCCTTCCCTCTCAAGGCATCTCTCAAGCGCATCTCACAAGGATATCTCACAAGTGTATCTCACAAGTTACATGATCACAAGCAAGCACGAATGACATGCATGACATGACACGTACGACACGCTCGACAAGATCAAGTAAGACAAACACGACAAGCTTTCAAGTACGAAAAGATATTTCAAGCCAAGTCAAGTGCACGATGTTTTCAAGAGGTTTTATCGGCTTTCTACGAAATACAAGCATGATTATAAATTGCTTTACTTCCTTGTATGATATAAATTGTTCCTGTTCTATATATGCAACTTGCTTCCTACTTTATGTATGCTATCTGTATACTATGACTGTTGGTTAGTGTTTAGTACCCGCTGAGTATTCCATGCTCAGCCGTACTTCTTATGTCGGCAGGTTCTGAGGGAGCTGCCGCTCCATTTGATGTTTGTGCTCCTGGTCCATGGGTGGAAGAGGCACTACGTGAAAATGCGCTAAAAACGACGGCCCAAACGCGTCGTTGAAACACAATTACGACGTCCTTAGGCCGTCGTGTAGTCCGTGGGGAACGGGGGTGTAGTTCATCATAAACGACGGCCTATAGCAGTCGCGATTATGTCGGAAAGAACGACGGTCATTAGCCGTCGTTTAAATAAACGGCGTATTAAAGCCGTCGTTGATTTCGCGGAAAACTATTTTTGAAAAAAATTAATTTTATTATAAACGACGGCCAATAGCCGTCGTTTTTGACGAAAAATTTTAAAAAAAAAATCACTATTTTTTCCCGAATGAACCTGTCAGTTACTGTTTTTTCCTGCATGAACAACCTGTCAGTTATGCATTTAACCTACAAATTCGCTTAATATACATTTAGTCCAACCCATCACACAATACAATACACAACTTCATCTTCTAATTATCAAGCAAACGAGGCAATCACACGCACATACAACGAAAACATAAATACTTAACCAATTTATATGTCAATACAAAAATCAAAGAAATTTAACACAATATTTGGGCCAAATGATAGTTTCGCCAATGCTAATATCTCCTAGTGTTCCCACTCGTTCATACAAATCTGTATTTTGATCATAGATGTCATCTACTATAACGCTATATACTTCAGGATTTTGTGCTACATCGCCATGAATCCGTCCCAAGGCAATAATTGCCCCTCTAAAATTCTTTAATAAACATTGCCTGGAAGTTGGGGGTGACTCGGGGAGAGAATGCCGCCTTCCCTACAAACATTAAAAAGAGTTTGTTAAACAATAAACCTCAAAAGAAAAACAATATAAGAGTAGTCAATATGATCATTTACATGTCAAGCTTCCATAATAACAAATAAACCAATAAGATACTTTACATATATGCTAATTTTTCGATAGATAACAACAAATCTTTGATAGATAAACGATATTAAAAATTGTTTAACCCACCTAATCCCCTGACATAGATGTTACCAAAAAAAAATTAATAAGGTAACACTCTAAATTCACGCACTCTATCATACATAAAGTAACTGCCAAGGTACTATATAACGGCAGTACTCTTCATCCCCACGGCCTTCGCTTCTTTAATGGCTCTTGCCTTTGGGTTATTGTTCTAATCTCATTTCTTTCTTTCTATGGATTGACGTGGATAGGAAGATCCCTCCCTCCCTCCCTCTCTCTCTCTCTCTCTCTCTGTGAGATATCAAATGGCTTTGAAGGGTTGGGAGGATAGCTATGTTACAATCCTAATGATAACAACGCTGTAGGAAAAAATGAATGTTCTTGTATTACCAGGAAAAAATGAATGTTCTTGTGGAACCTGATGTGCATGACATATTTGCAAGAATCCCAGGATTTGGGTTTGTTCAAACATTTTATAGTCAAGATACCAGGTACTGAAACTCATGTATCTGAAATGCAAAATTATTGAAGTAATCATTTAATATTCTTCCTATTTTCCAGGGAACTTTTGCTTACCTTGTCAAATGTCCTTAATGTAGTGATCTTCATGAGAGGGTTGACTTTGTGGCATGTTTAGGAGGAGATGGTGTTATACTCCATGCATCAAATATATTTAGGGGTGCCGTTCCTCCTGTTGTATCATTTAATCTTGGATCTCTTGGATTTCTCACTACTCATACTGTATGCTTCTTAACTCGACAGTTAAGATCTGAGTGTTACACTTTCCTTTCATAAATATTAATTCTTTTTCTCCTTTGAATATCATTTCTATTTTTGGTACAGTTTGAAGACTATAGGCAGGACTTAAGACAAGTCGTCCGTGGGAACAACACACTGGATGGAGTTTATATAACTCTTAGAATGTGTCTCCGATGCGAAATTTTCCGAAATGGAAAAGCAATGCCAGGGAAAGTATTTGATGTCCTGAATGAGGTTGTCGTTGATCGTGGTTCTAATCCTTATCTTTCTAAAATTGAATGTTATGAACATGACCGCCTTATAACCAAGGTAAGACCGGTGGCTTCCTTTATTCAAGAAAATTTGTGGAATATTAGGCCGTACTAGTGCTGTATATCCCTGTTGGGGGGCTAATCAGGGTTCGACTATGACTACGTGTGGCTGTTGAGATACCCCCCACCTGGAAGCTCAGTTCAATTGGAAGACAAATGGTCTCTGTCTTTCCCTTTGGCCTAGAGTAGGCCGGGATGCTTCTTATTGTACATATTTACCAGCTCTACAATAGATCACACCCAGACCACGGGGAAGGCTACAGACGATTTGGTTCGGTTCAATTGCTAGGCAACAAACTACAAATACTAACACTACTGGACTGGGAAAGAAAAAAATAAGCTTAAGAAAACGGAAAAAAAAAAAAAAAAAAACTGTCATATTTATGTAACTACATATACTATATATGAATATGTAAATATATATTGATGCATACATGAATGAGTGAGCTTGTAGAAGAACCATGAATAATCTCACCAAAATTACGGATGTGCGTACGAGAGAGAAAGGGGGAGAAAGAGACTCACAAGTTCTTGAAGGAAACCAGGTAGGATGGGCTTGAAGAAGTGGGGCTTACTTGGACGGAAGAATGCCGCAGCCATTTTGACGAAGAATAATGGAGTTAGAGGATCGTTTGTGGATTTTACCATTATAAACAATCCCCACACTTGTTCATGCTACCATGTGAGGAGTACCACCAAAGTTCAACACCCAAATCATAACAGAAAGCGCATTCACAAGGTTGATGATAATATTCACATTTTCTTGGATAGACAATATGAAAACCCATGTGAGATATGATCTTTTAAAGAGTTCAAGACTTAATGAAGAAGACAAAGTGGAGGAACTCTTCTAAAAAAACGTGAGTGAATCTCTCTCCCCTATTGCAGTCTCTTCTTTACGAGGGCAAGATAAGAATTTTGATTTTTTGGTGACCCGATCACAAGGATTTCATACAGAAAGTGCATGCAGTACCCTTCCAGTTTCCACCATTTATGGTACATGCTACACTTATATATACTTAGAGATAGCATTTTGTTCTTTTCAAGAGTTGCTACTCATAGGATAATACTTCCTGTTGATTCATTTCTATGTACTTTAGGTGCAAGGCGATGGAGTTATAGTAGCCACACCTACAGGGAGTACAGCCTACTCTACCGCTGCAGGAGGTTCCATGGTATTCAATTCAGCTCTATTTGCATTCTATATATGTCCATACAGCCCCATGAAACCGTCAACAGAATCCACTGTATGCATCCGCACCATCACCTTGTTGTCGAGAACCACCATCACTTCCTCCTAGTAAATCTACCTTCCGTTCCTTGAAACGCCTAAGCTTCAATTCAGATTCTCCATTTGATGGAATCCTTCCAAATGGTCTAGTGCTGTGTCTTCCCGATTGATGTTATCTTGTAGATATGCATTTTTTTAGGAATGATATGCATTTTTCAAATTCCTAAAAAAGTGGTAAAATCCCAACAAAAAGTGCTCCTTAAAAGAAGAAATTCCACATTTACCTCCACTTTTCAAATTCCCCTCTCTATATAGTTCTTTATAAAAACCCATTCTTAGTCTAATAATCTCTGCTCAGCCAGAAGTAGTTAGAATGAGAAATATTTCCCTTCTCTCCTTCCTTCTTCTCCTTCTCCCTCTCTTAGTTTCATGTACAGAACGCCAGGTTTTACTTTACTTCACTATATATAGCTTTCTTTCCAAAACCCTTCTCATGAAATTCACTGTAATTCTCATCCATTTTCATGATCCTCACAGGTATACATCGTATATTTTGGAGAACACAGTGGAGATAAAACATTACAGGAAATTTGAAAGAGAAGCTGCAGCGAATACCGTAAAGAAGCTGCAGCGAATATCGTACATCATTTACTTGTTTTTGTATTGTTACAGCAACGTTTAAGCGAAGCTGCAGCGAATACCGTAAAGAAACTGCTTCCAGACTATGCAGATAATGACCTGGGAAGTCTCTGCTCATGGGCAGACCATGTTAAGTTCCGGTATCATTGGTCATCTGCCCTTCACTACATCGATACCCCTGATTCTCTCTGCACCTACCAGTACAACAGTTAGTATCTTTTTTCCTCTGTTTCTCAGACAAGGCATTCCTGCTTGTGCTTCGGTTGTGCGTAAATGTTGTATTTCCTGTGCATGCAAATGAACATAATGCTTGGATTCCCCTCCCTTCCCCCTCCTAGAAAAGATTATGAAAGTTGTTTTCTACTCAGAAACTCAATTGATATCCTGAATTCCTTGAGTTCTGATTATACTTGAATGACCCAGACACTAATCCTCGCTTAATAGATAATTTGAAAGCTAAACTGGTTAAATACTTTGTAACCAAAAAACATCAGGACCTCAAAATATATTTCTCTAGTCATGAAGATTATGATGATTGGTTATCAGTGGCAGTGCCCTTAGATGCTCCCGTCTCAGTAGTTTGGGCTATGTTCTCTGGAGCTTTAGTGTGATCACCTTGGAAGGAAAGACACATGAGAGTTTTTTTATAGTTGCACTTACTCTAAGGGCCTTGTTTGTCCGAGAATTCAACAGCTCATCTTTTCTTGGTGCTCGATTAGGAAGAACTTTGAAGATGAGGGATTGAGCTCTGTATTAATATAGTTTCTTCCTAGATTCTAGCTTATAGTTTTTTGCTTTCTCTAATCAGCTAGTATGATTTTTGCTTTATTTTCTGCTTTTTGTCTTGGTTCATTCTCTCTGTGAACCATTGTAGCTATTTGGTATTGTTTTCCGTCTTCTTATATATATCATACCACTTTACTGATGAAAGATACATCTAGTGATATATATATATTTTTTAAAGTCAGACTTGCAATGAACATGTTACTTGTAATATCCAGGGGACTGCAAAGATGAAAATGGAGAGAAAGATAGGTGTGTTGCAGGGGCAATTAACAATTACACCACCCAGCTTCTCAGCTATGGAGCTGCATCTTCTCAAGCTGAATGTAAGGCCTTATATTGAACCATCTTTTTGATATTTTTCAGCATGCTACTATGATTTTCTCCAATATTTGTCATTTGGCACCTGAATGAACTCCAAGTTTTATGGATATGCATTTTCTACAAGATACCTAATTATTAACTTGAATATTTAGGAATGATATGCATTTTTTTTTTATTATCTTGAGAATCATATAAATCATCAATTTCTCTTTCAAATTTTTTGAGGAAAATCTGAGGAATCTGAGGAATCATATAATGGACTGACAGGATCAAAATTTATCACAAAAAATAAAAACTTATAATAATCTGTAAATTCGAATGTAATAAATAGTTTCAAAATTTATACCTGGGAAGTACTACAAAACTCTGAGGAATCTGGCATATGTGCCCCATGAGTAGAAAACTCGGAAGATGAACGCCCCTTCATATTCTCTTCAAAAATTGAAAGTCGTTTGCTAAGGGCCTCAACTTTTGCCTCAAGGCTTTCAGATTCTTTCTTCCCCCGTTTAATAGCCTCCTTGTAAGGAGCTGACACACGAATAGTGGTCTTAGACACACCACTACCCAATCCTCGTACACGCCCCCTTCCATCACGACCACATACCTGATAACATAACAAAAATTAACATTAAATGAGGAATTTCAGTAGAAGGAATACAATACAAGAAGAGATAAAGGAATCACATACCTGTGCAACAGGGTCATTATCTAAATCTGCATGTCCTAGTGATGGATCCATGCTAATAATTTGTCTTATTTCATCCTACAAAAAATAGAATTAGTTAGAAAAACTTATATTAATTGCTTATTGATAAAAAAATAAAAAAAAAACTAGAGTTTTTATTCTCACTATTTGTTGGCTTGTGACAGGATAAGGGCAAGTCCCATCTATCTTTGTATGGGTGGCCACATATACTTCTGTTCTTGACACTGTACCACTAGAGCTCTTTCTTTTCTGCAAAAGAAAATATACAATTAAATAAGCAAGCATTAACATCTTATTTAATGATTAAAGCTCCTCACAGCGTCTTTGCCATCATAATATTACCATAAAGTAATAATTAATAATAATCAAGCATTCACATCATATTATTACCAGATCCTCGGCAGTTCTCGCTGCTCCTCGTCTACCAGACGTGTGCGGGCTCTTCATCTGCTCCCTAGAATACTTGCCCTTTGCCCGACGAGCCTTGACTTCATCTGTTGAACACATATCAACAAATTTCTCCCAATCTTCACTCCTCACCTGATGATGTGGATTTCTTTTTCGTTCGGCATCCGTTTCGAATTTGTCGTAATGTAGGTGGAGCTCGTGTTTCCAATTCCTCCAGGTGGAGTTGGCAATCTTCAATACTGCATCTTTATGTATGATTGGAACATTATACTGGGACTGTGATCAACATTAGAAGATAAATCATATTTGTCAATATAAAAAGAAAATAAATTATAATAACAATCACATGCACTCACCATGAGAAGGGTCCAAATAAGCTCCTTGATTTCATCTGGAACTACAACCCAACTAGTGTATATAGGTGGACAATGTGTCCTCGTGACCTTCCCCACAAATGTCGCAAACTTTGTCTCACCAATGAACTGCCCATCTTCATTAAATTCGGCTGAGCGACGTTCATCTACACAAAAAATATATTATTAGGTAACAATTAATAACAAATATTAAGCAAATGAATGTAATAAACTCACCACTTTGTCCAGACCCACTAGGTTGAGACCCACTAGGTTGAGACCCACTAGGTTCAGACCCACTTGATTGCTCTTGGCTCATTTCTGCAATTTTTTATAACAAAACTAATATAAAATGGGAACGAACTTATAATTATCCAACAAGTAAGCAAGTACATAAAGAAATGAGATTAATAATTAAATGCTACAAAAAATGCAGAAAATCCACGTACATGAATGATAGAGGAACAAACTTATAAGTTCCCATTGTGAGCAAGCAAGTACATAAAGAAACACAAAGAGCATTCAGTGAATAATCTTATTCCATTGATAATTCATGTCAAAGATGTTTACATTCAAAATAAGCAAGCAAGTACATGCTAAATACATTCATTTTCATCATCTTCTACTATATCAGCGACTAATGCAGATGTTAAACTATCTGCTTTCATTCTTGCTTCAAACACTAAGGGATCTTCATAAGCATCCACATCTCGATGCAATCTCTTTGGAGCATCTAAGACAACATACCAATTATCCCTAGTGTGATCCTTGCAATAAAAGACCTGAGTGGCTTGAGATGCAAGAATAAACGGCTCATCATCTTCCTTTAAATTTCTTCTGAACCTCCCCAGGTTAGCAAAGATCAAGTTTGTTTCTGGATCAACATAACATCCATTTGATTTATCTTCTATACGCACCCAATCACAAAAGAATACTACTTCTTTGAAATCATAGTAATTCAATTCAAGAATTTGTTTGATGATGCCATAATAAGTGACTTCTTCTTCCACAAGGTTCTTATCTTTGGCACTTGCCCTGAAACTAGTAACAGCCTTTATGGAGACTCCACTATTCTGTGTCGTCATGCTCATTTCCCATTCCGCTGTACAAAAAACATATCCATTTACCGCATATGCACTATATGACAAGGCATTTAAGTCTGGACCATCAGCAAGCCTCTTCAGGGTAGATGTTTTTTCTTTTTCTAGTTGTTGTCGTAACCAAGGAATGTAATCCATCGCTTTTTTTGTTTGTTGATTGCCTCTTCGACTTTTATCACTAGACATGTGTGATTGAAGGTATGTTTGATACTTCCTGTGAATGCAAATAATAGATCTTTAAATTAAGTATTAAAGTGTGTTAAAATCAAAATAATAATTGTAAAGATATAAATATCAAATTTTGCTTACTTCTCCCACTCAGCATTTTCAGGGCATTGTTGTAGAACCCATCTGCGTGCTTGCTGGTAAAGCAAATGTGGGAGACGGTAGGCCTTTCCCTTTTTATCGATAGGATAGGCAAATTCAACTTCATCATCTCTCAATGCCCTTCGTCCCCGCTTATGGCTTCCTTCCCTACCATTAGGCATGTACTCCATGCAGAACCTCATTGATTCTTCCATGAGGTACTGTTCTGTAATAGAGCCCTCTGGAAAAGTTTGATTCACTACATATCGTTTGTATGTTTTCATCATCCTGTAAACGATAACATCAATCAACTATTGATACGATACCTTTGAATTAAAAAAACTATGTAATCCAAAATAATTTTAATTTACCTCTCAAAAGGATACATCCATCGATATCTAACAGGTCCGCAAACCTGTGCCTCCTCTGCCAAGTGCACAACGAGGTGTGTCATGGAAACAAAAAATGATGGCGGGAAGTATTTTTCGAACACACATAGTGTTTCAACAATGCGTTTTCTCATCTCCGAAAGCTCAATACGGACAATAACCTTGGAACATAGGATATTGAAAAATATTGACAATTGTCGAATAGCAGCACGCAATGGCTTATGTTTCTTGAATGCGTGCATCAATAACACTGGTAGTAGTTGTTGTAGAAGGATGTGATAATCATGTGACTTCAAGCCTTTAAGTTGAAAATCCTGCAAACTAACATTATGTTTCCAATTTGCACTGTATCCGATAGGAACCTTCAAATTATGCAAAGTTTTACAAATTATCTCTTTCTCCACTCGAGACAAAGAAAAAGGAGCTTTTAGAAAAGATACTTTGTCATTTTTTTCAATCGGCCATAGATTTCTTCTTATCTTCATAGCCTTAAGGTCCTTACGGGCTTCAATATCATCTTTTGTCTTCCCCTTCGTGTCCATAATTGTTGCAATTAAATTCTCTGCAATATTTTTTTCCACATGCATTACATCCAAATTATGACGAATATGCAAATCCTGTACAAATGAACGAGATATGTTATTATCAATGCGATATATTCCACAAAACATTAATATTATAAAACATCTTATCAAGCACCTTCCAGTATGGTAAGTCAAACAAGATTGATCTCTTTGACCATGCAGTGCTTTCCTCGGTCGTGGACTTCTTCCTCTTCTTTCCTGCTACCTTTCCAAACTTCGTCTGAATAGCTTCCATTTTGCATAATACTTCAAACCCACTCAAACGGCGAGGATGTTTCCTAAGTTCTTCTTTCCCATTAAATTGTGATTTTTGACTCCTGAAAGGATGACTTAAATCTGCTAGGAATCTTCTATGACCCATGTAGGCAAACTTTTTTCCATGTGATAGCCACACTGAGTCTGTCCCTTCACTGCAAACAGGACAACCATACTTTCCTGCGGTCCTACAACCCGAAAGATGGCCGTACGCTGGAAAATCATGTATAGCCCACAACAAAATTGCTTTCATGATGAACCTATTCTTAGTGTGAGAGTCATATGTTATGGTTCCAGTAGACCACAATTCATTCAACTCTGCGACCAATGGCTGCAAGTAGACATCAATGTCATGTCCTGGACCATTTGGGCCAGGAATCAATAGTGTTAGTATGGTAAATTCCTTACGCATGCATAAAGATGGGGGAAGATTGTAAGGAACAATCATAACAGGCCAGCAACTATAAGAGTTACTCTTGTTCCCAAAAGGATTGAATCCATCTGTTGCAAGGCCTAGCCGAACATTACGTGGTTCAGCAGCAAAGTCACTCCACCTAATATTTAATGATTTCCAACAAGAAGAATCTACCGGATGGCGCATGTGGCTATCATTTTCAACTGAATTTGCATGCCATTTCATACTCTCTGCAATCCATGGTACACTGTACATTCTTTGCAACCTCTGTGTCAATGGAAAATATCTTAGCTTCTTCCACGGTAAAGGTTTAGCCTTCGGCTTTGAGTCGTCCACCGGTTTCCATCTGCTTTCACCACACGTAGGACAACTATCCTTACTAGCATGCTCTCTCCAGTATAGTATGCAATCATTACGACATGCATGGATAATCTGGTAGTCCATACGCAAAGACTTGATCAACTTCTTCGCAGTGTAGGTACTATCCGGCAAAGTGTTCTCATCTGGTAAAATCTTTTTGATCGTTTCTAATAGCTCTGTGAAGCTATTATTAGACCACTGATGTCTAGCTTTCATGCTCAACAACTGAACAGTGAATGATAATTTTGTGTGCTCACCTCGACACGAGGGATATAGGGGTCGCATCGCATCCTCCATTAACTTCTTGAACTGAATATCCTCCTGTGAATCACCTGAAGCTTGACCGTCATCTTTATCATGAACTTCATTTAGGCATGTATCCATGTCATCGGGACTAACACGTCCAAATGTGTTATTCAACATATCTGTCATTCTTGGGTACAAATCTTCATGTTGATTACTAGTCGACGTACTAGGAACCCCAACATTATCATGATTTATCAGAAATGGTTCTCCATGGTTGATCCACCTTGTGTACGACTTATCTATACCATCACATATTAAATGCTCTGAGATAACTTCTAGGGTTTTCTTCCCTTGCAGATTACGACATTTAACACAAGGACAACAATGCCAATCAACACCCTTACAATTCTGTTTTGCGAATGATAGGAATGATGCAACACCTTCAAGGTATTCAAAAGACATCCTCGGTGCTGTCATCCACTCCTTGCTTGGGGGGGTCGAAGAAGACATCTTCTAGTTAGCTGGGTAAATATTCAAAATGATATAAGAAACTTGGAATCTAATGTTCACAATTATATAATTACATATATTATAATGTATTTATAGAAGTTGGCTTTTTGAAACCTTCACCCGAACCCAATCCAAAGTAAGCTTGGGTTTGGCATTTCTCAATTATTCATTTTTTTCCTCCCATTCTCTCCGATCTCATCATCATTTCTCTCGAAGAGAAAGAGGAACTCAAAAAATGAAGAAATAGAGTTGGTTCCTTGGTGGCCACCGAGTGTGTGAGGTTTGAGTTATGGAAATATTCCATTACAGAATGGGTTGTGACAACTGTTGAAACCAAACTACTAGATCAAAGATATATCAGTTTCAGCAGTGACCTGTTTTCATTTGAAACCAACAAACTAACAAATATCTTTGTTCTAGTAGTTTTCCAATAGGTTGACATATAGATTAAACTAACAAATAAATCAAACTTAATAGGTCAATTATAATTTTTTGTGTTGGTTTCGTTGCAAGCAGGAGTTAAAAACAGTTGAAGGCATTCAACTTGCTTCTAGATGCTGCAAAGAGTATGTTGGTTTCTTTATTACCTTATATAGAATCTAATTTACCATATTTTTCCCATGGAGGGAATTCATTCATGCTTGTTATAGTTTAACCTTAGAAATATATGCAAATTATGTAATAATTGATCTGCAATTGATTAGATGTGATACTTTTGGCAGGGTCTACAATTTTGTGTGTGTGTGCTGTGTGTTGTGTATGTGAGTATCCTCCTTTCAATTGGCTAAGTAACACCTTGTGGGGTTGTGTTCAATAAAAAAAAATCTTATTTTTTTTTATAGAATAAGTCAAATAAGCTCTATTCTAAACTTGCCAAATGCTAAGTCAGAAAGGCATAAGTAGGATGATATCATTCCCCCATAATCCTTGGAGACTATGATTCTAAAAACTCATACAGTGCTCTTTCTATGATCCATGCACCATGGTTGATTGATTTCGAATAAATATCTGAACTTGAAGCGTTTGAAGAAGGGAAACCCTAGAAATATTGGGATGTCAACAAAATTAACTGAAAAACACAGTACTAAGCGGCAATGATCTCAAATAGCACGATCAATATCCTGCAACTTCTTAGAATCGGCTGTTCCGGCCAGAAATTTACAGATCCATGTTTAAATATAAACAACTCATGCAAAAAAAAAAGATAGTGAAGATCAAAGACAAAAACTAATGAAACAGTATACAGATTAAAAAGGGAAAAATATATAATAGCAAAGAAACCTTCAATAAATCCAATCGAGAAGCCGGAATTTCATAAGGAGTAACCCCAAAAATTTCGTGAAAATATTTTGTAGAGATCAACTTCCAAATGGGAGGATTGGCTGCTAGAGAAATCAAAAGTTGGCATTTTGCAGAGATCTCAACGGACATAAAAATCAACCCATGCATTTGCCATCTTCCTTTACAAGCTCGACCCAAACACTAACCCACTTGTAAACAAATCAAACCAAATATAATTATAGAACATTTAAACAAAACTATGAAAGATTGCCATTTTCAAATGAAGTCTAAAAGATGGGTCTACAGAGATTTCCACAAGAGTTAGATGTGTTTAATAGGGATAGGGTTTGGATTTCTCCAAAAAAAAAAAAATAAGAGATTTGTTTAATGTTAGGGTTTCGCCAAAAATAAGATGTGCAAAGGAATCCAACAAACGCCGAGAGGAGAAAATGGCAGAGAGAGAGAGTGCAGAAGAAGAAGAAGACTTACCGGCGGGAGCAGCGGCGCGAGCAGGAGAAGGGGGGAGCAATGGGAACAGCCGAACCTACAAGATACCTAAAAAAAAAAAACATTAACCCCAAATATTTCGTTAACAAAAAGAAACTATCATTGATAGATCTACAAGATAAGCTTCCATGAAAAAAAAAATCACAGATTATTAATAGATTATTAATCACAAAAGAAATTTTTCTAGGGTTCTTTTTTTTGCCGAAAAAAAAAACAGTTAACGTTTTTAATAATCACAAAAAATATGATAATTAGCAGCTATTATGATATTTTTAATAATCTATTAAAAATCACAAAAGAAATTATTAATAGATTAAAAATCACAAAATTTTTCTAGGGTTCTTTTTTTTTCTTTTGTGATTAATAATCTATGAACGTTTTTTTTGCCGAACAAAACAAAGCTCGCAACTTGCAAGTACCACCATAATAACCCCAAGAGTTATTAATAGATCATGTCAGCATTGAGATAAGATGGAGTCTGTGACAAATGTTGTGTTGTGGTTAAATACATACAAATGCATGAACTAAACAGATGGAGTCTTTGCAAGACACTCAGAAAGCATAGGCCGTGACTGCATCCTTAAGTGGAGGACATTAGAGGTCTGTATGTATTACCCATTTTTCTCTATGAATTATAGGCCCATAGGGTGCGACTGTTGCATCTATGTCAATCTGTCTGCAATTGGTGCACCATACCCTTGTATAAGTTAAGATTGCATCTAATAATAGAAGAAAAGAATTAGGGAAAAAAATGGCAGCGTACACTTGGAAAAACTTGGAAAAACGATTGCATCTAACATTAGAAGAAAAGAATAAACAGAAAAAAAAAAATAAAAAATTTGGCAACGTAGACTTGAAAAAAAAAAAAGTGTAAAACACGGCCACAATCATACATCTCATTCTTCTAATTCATTTCACATCACTGCAACAGCTCTCGGCCACAATCATACATCATCCTCGTTCAAAAAAAAAAATACATCTCATTTTTTCACAGCACCGCAACAGCTCTCAAGAGACAATGTGTAGACACCATCCTGGCTGGAATAAGATTTTTCCAGGTAAAGACGATGAAAATGAATCGGTGCTGGTCGAAATGGATAGTGAACCCTCTCAGACACATACCGTCAAACAGTTTGTAAACAACTCCAAAATCAATTTTTTTTTTATTACCTGACTATGGGTTTTTAAAGAGGTAGGGGGATGTCTCAGAAATCAAACAGGATGGAAGGGAACCAGACCATTAATCACAATATCAGGATGGAAGGGAAACCGAAAAAAAAACCCATAAAAGTTCGGCAATAAAAAACGTTCATAGATTATTAATCACAAAAGAAAAAAAAAGAACCCTAGAAAAATTTTGTTCAAAAAGAGAACCCAAAATAAATTGATCAACAAAAAAAATTCAGCTTCTACAAGATCATGCGTTGAAGAGAACAAAATCCAAGGATCCAAAAGAGAACCCTCCAAAAAAACAATAGATCAACAAAAAAAAAACACCTGTGCGTTGAATCAAAACGAAAATCACAGATTTCAGTTGGTGAGAGCTCCCCTTCTTTGTGTTGCTCGGTCTCAAAGAGTGAACCCCCCAAAAAGATCAACTTCCAAAAAGATCATCTCGATCAAGCTCTCTTTGACTAACAGGAACATCAAATTTCTCATAAAAGCCAACGGTGTATAATATTCCCTAAATTTCCTTTTTTTAAAAAAATAAAGCTCAATGAAAACCAGTCTCTGTAAGCAGAAAACCTTAAATTTATGATAAATCAACAAGAAGAACACTAGATTCTAGGGTTAGGAGAATCGAATTCGAGGAGAAAACTCACGGATCGAAGCTCGATGCAACCAGGATCTCATGAAATGACTGAACTTCTCTAATCTATGATCAAACGGAATCAAGTCGATCTCTCATGCTGAGGGATTTGGGACATTTCTGATGGTCTCGCCGGTGTGTTGACAGTTGTTTACAAATTTCTCTGCAATAGGCTCTGTGAGCAGCGGCGAGCGAGCACCGGCGAGCAACGGCGAGCGAGCACCGGCGAGCAAGCAGCGGCGAGCGAGCACCGGCGAGCAACAGCGAGCGAGCACCGGCAGCAACGGTGAGAGAGAGAGAGAGAGGAAGAAACCGAGAGAGAGAGCAGTCGTGCGAGAGAGAGAGAGGAAGAAACCGAGAGGAGAGATTTGGGTTAGGTTAGGGTTAATTCCTCAAAGAACGACTGCCTAGGGTAGTCGTTTATTGCGTCAAATGTAAATGACTCACTACAGCCGTCGTATATTTAACGAGAGTCTTAGGCCGTCGTTGTTTCCGACTTTTGATGTAGTATTTAACCCATTTTCACGTAGTGAGGAGTACGTCGAGGAGCCTTTTGAGGAACCTCCCGTAGAGGGTTATCAGTAGGTGGTGGTAGATTCTGAGTGGATTAGCTGTGGGTGAGCATGAGTGATTATATCGTATTTTGGCGGGTCTGTCCGCACTTTTTTTTTGGATTCCTTGTGTGTAAACTTGGATTCGTATATACATGGAGGTTTGTTTAGACTTCTGCCGTGCTATGTTAGAGTATATTTCCACTGTTTATATCATCTATTGTATTTGCTCTGTGGGTTTTTGCAGGTTGGTTTGTCAAGCAAGTCATGTAAGCCATGATTAGTCGTCCAAAGTTCACTCTAACTCCTAGGGTGGGTTTTGGGTCGCGACAGGAGTGGTATCAAAGCTTAGGCTTTAGGTCTCTAGGGTCACTTAGAATCTTATACCACGGCTTGACAAGAGCATATGTTAGGAAACAAGTTTGGAAGGAAGTGATTCGGGAACGAGTCTGGTTCCAAGTTTAAGACTAAACCTTAGTCTTAGTCTAAAATGGTTGCTTTAACCAAGTACGGTCCTAGGTACACCAGAACACTAAAGTATAAGTATAATGTGATGAATACTCTGATGACTTGATGTGATGTGTATTAGTATTATACAACTAATACAAATTGAATTATTGTGAAATGGCATTGAAATAAACTGTGGTTTCAAGTTAGACTCATGTGGTGTTATTATTCTCAGGACTTTAGTCATGAGACGGAACACACGGGGTCGTGGACCACATACCAGAGCTTCCTCTTCTTCACGGGATGAGGATGAGCAGCCGGACCTCTCTCAGGTCTTAGGCTCTATTGCTGAGACACTCGCCATACTAGCGGCTCGGCAGGCTATACCATCATCGGCGGCACTTACTCCACCGCCCGCAGCTCCAGTACATCGTACCGCTGGAGTTGAGGCATTCAGGAGATTGAGGCCTCCACCCTTCCATGGGAGTGTGGACCCTCTTGCTGCGGAGGCATGGATCCTCCAGATGGAGAAGATCTTTGCGGTCCTCTCGCCTACAGAGGAGGATACAGTAGCATGGGTAGTTTTCATGCTAGAAGGTGAAGCCCACCATTGGTGGTTGTCCGCATTGAGGACGCGAGATTTGACCATGCAGGGTCAACCTTGGACTTGGGAGGAGTTCAAAGATACTTTTTACAAGAATTATTTTCCGATTGGAGCACGGGAAAAGAAAGAGAGAGAATTCATCAACCTTGAGCAAGGTTCGATGTCTGTGGGCGCTTATGAGGCCAAGTTCTCGGAGCTATCACGCTTCGCGACACATATGATTGCCACCGAGGCAATGAAGGCGAGGAGGTTTGAGCAAGGACTCAAGGATGTCATCATGGAGAAAGTATCGGTCTTTAGGCACGCCACTTACGCTGAAGTGGTGGATAAAGCCTTGTTGGTTGAGACCAACTCTGAGGCGGTGTCCAAGAAGAGGGAATTGACGAGAGGCCAATCCAGTAGTTCAGCACCTATAGAGAGGCGGGCTCGTACCGGCCCTTATCAGTATGCGTGGCCAGCACCACCGATGAGGCCATCTTATGTGCCTCCAGCTCCACGGTAGTATGTGCCTCAGGCACCGCGACCTCAGGCTCTTCATGCCCCACGGCCTGTTGCACCTCAGACGATGAGGTATGCTCCACCTCCGGCCCCTCCAACTTATACACACGAGGTCTGCACTTCATGCGACCGAAGGCACCCGGCAGGAGATTGCCGAAGAGCATCGGGTGGATGTTTTCATTGTGGTCGCCAGGGCCATATGATCAGGGATTGCCCCAGTCGGCATTTACCAGGCCAGTCTCAGGGGATTAGGCCACCAGCACGCCCAGCAGGATCATATCAGGCGTCGTCTCAGACTACCCGGTCTACACCTCAGTCTCGCCAGGCGAACCAGGGGCGAGTTTTTGCCTTAACAGACTTGCATCTGACGATGTAGTGCAAGGTACGCAGTTGTAGCTTATTTAATTATCCGTAAATTAAACTGTTAAGTATTAATTGATTTTGTACGTACTTGGCATGTTATATATGTATATATACCTACATGTATACACTGTTGATGCATGGATTAACTCCACTAGTTAAAATTTCAGGAACCCTACTAGTCAATGAGTATTTGGCTCGAGTGTTGATTGATACCGGGTCTACTCATTCATTTGTCTCGCCGAGTTTTTCAGAAGGCTTTTCTGTAGAGCCAAGTCAGCTAGAACCGGAGTTAGCCATTTCGACTCCTCTCGGCAAAACAGTATTGGCAGATAAAGTGTATAGAAATAGTGTGGTCCAAGTTGGAAGCCACGAGTTGGTGGTTGATCTCATCGTCCTTGGATTCCAAGACTTTGATGTTATATTGGGAATGGATTGGTTAGCAGCACATCATGGGCATGTAGCTTGCTTTGAGAAAATGGTACTCTTCAAGCCAGTAGAAGGAAAACCATTCCACTTTCACGGTTGAAAAGTAGATATATTGCTCGTTTTGCGGCGTTGAGCTTAGCTAACCACGAGGCAAAGGACTCATCGACTATTACGGTTGTGAGTGAGTTCCTGGATGTATTTTCAGAGGAGTTGCCAGGATTGCCTGCAGACAGGGAGATTGAGTTTGTGATCGAGCTTGCACCAGGCACAGCTCCTGTTTTCAGGGCTCCGTATAGAATGGCCCCTATTGAACTCAAAGAGTTAAAGACCCAGTTGGAAGAATTACAAGGTCTTGGTTTCATTCGACCAAGTGTCTCACCGTGGGGTGCCCCGGTGTTGTTTGTTAAGAAGAAAGATGGCTCGATGCGGCTGTGCGTCGATACAGGCAATTGAACAAAGTCACTATAAAGAATAGATATCCCTTGCCTAGGATTGATGACGTGTTCGATCAGTTGAAGGGAGCGAGATTTTTCTCGAAGATAGACCTTTGATCGGGTTATCACCAGTTGAAGATTAAGGTGGAAGATGTTCCCAAAACTGCTTTCAGGACTCGGTATGGACACTACGAGTTCTTGGTGATGCCTTTTGGACTCACGAACGCGCCGGCAGCCTTTATGGATTTGATGAACCGGGTGTTCCGGCCATATCTGATAGGTACGTGATTGTATTTGTTGATGACATTTTGGTCTATTCCCAGACACGGAAGATCACACTCGCGACCTATGCCTGCTTTGGAAATGCTAAGAGAGCACAAGCTATACGCCAAACTTAGCAAGTGTGAGTTTTGGTTGGAAGAGGTGGCATTCCTAGGCCACGTTGTTTCGGCAGAAGGTATCTCGGTAGATCCAAGAAGATCGAAGCAATTATGAGTTGGGCAAGACCAAGAGTGTTACCGAGATACGCAGCTTCTTGGGTTGGCAGGCTACTACAGGAGATTCGTAGAGGGTTTCTCTAGCCTTGCAGCACCGCTCACTTACCTAACAAGGAAGAACGCCAAGTTTGTATGAAGTGATAAGTGCGAGATCAGTTTTCACAGAACTGAAGAAGAGGCTTACTACTAGGCCCTGTCCTTACTGTGCCATCTGGACTTATGGGTATGAGGTGTATAGTGATGCGCCTCCACACGTTGGCCTTGGTGTGGTACTCATGCAGCACAAGAAAGTCATTGCCTATGCATCGAGGCAAAGTGGAAGGAGCATGAGAAGAATTACCCCACGCACGACTAGAGCTTGCCGCAGTCGTGTTTGCACTCAAGATCTGGCGACATGTGAATTCTACGGGGTGGGAATTCTGGTATACGGACCACAAGAGCCTCAAGTACCCTCTTTTCCCAAAAGGAATTGAATCTAAGGCAACGGCGTTGGATAGAATTTTTGAAAAGACTCTATTGTACATGGAACCCACCGGGGTAAAGCAAAGTAGTGGCTGATGATTTGAGAGAAGACCTCAGGGGTTGTTAGCACACAGTGGTTCAGAAAGAATGGAAGCTGACTAGAAGATTTGGCCCAAATCTGGGACCATCAGGGTTGAATAACCTGTCCGTGTTCAGTCTGTCCTAGCGACACTGTGGCAGAATGTACGGTCCACCACCTCGATGAGATCGCTCACGTTCAATTAGAGATTTGATCCAAGAATATAAAGAATGGATGCGGAATGTGGCTTTCCGAGACAAGGAAGTTGCAAGGGCAGCAGTGAAGAATTTTACTCTCACTAGTCGGTAGGTGCTAACACATGCAGGGAAGGTGTGAGCTCCTAGCCCAATGAAGATATGAGAAGAGAGATTTGGAAGGAAGACCACCGGTCGAGTACAGGGAATCCAGGGGGTACAAAAGGTAGTAGAACCTCTCAAGAGTCACTTTTGGTGGCGGAATATTGAAGAGGGAGGGGGTGCGGAATATGTAGCACGCTGTTTGGTGTATAAACAGGGAAAGCAGAACACATGCGGCCCGCAGGTATATGACGCCCTTCTGCCGATTCCGAGTGGAAAGGGGGAGAAACATATCCATGGATTCATAGTTGGCTTGCTAAAGACGGCAAGGGTCTCAGATGCGATATGGGTAGTAGTGGATCGTTGACGAAGTCCGCTCACTTCTTACCTACCGAAACTACTTTCAACTCTAGTGCTAGGCCGCTTTGTACATCAAGAAGTGGTGTGAGGTTGCAAGGAGTGCCAGTGAGTATTGTGTCCGATGGGATCAAAGATTCACATCACATTCTGGAAAGCTTCCAGGGGCTATGGGTTCCGACTTGATTTCGAGCACCGCTGTTCCTCCACAGACGGATGGACAAAACGAGAGAGTGAACCAAGTAATGAAGACAGCGGCGGGCTTGTATGTGGATTCAGATGGAAGTTGAGGAAGAGCACGTGCCTTGGTTGAATCGCCTATAATAACGGCATCAGGCGAGTATCGCAAAAGCGCCAGTGAGGGCTGGTATGGGCGAAGGGCTAGGGGTCTACTCTCGAATTGGGTGAGATGAGGGGTAGGAGAAAGGAAAGTACTTTGGGGTCTGGAGTTTGATGAGCAAACGCAACACAGTTAAGATCATTCGGGGATCGATTGGAACGAGCGTCAAGATCGTCAGAAAAAGTATGCGGACCGCGCGTAGGGACTTGGAATTTCAAGTAGGGGATCAAGTTTGTGAAAGTATCTCCTAGCAAAGGATCATAGATTGGGAAAAGCGAGGCAAGAGCGTCTAGGTATGTTGGCCTTTGTGAAATTAGCACACAAGTTGTGAGGTTGCTACGGTAGCTCTCCGCACCATGGCCGCAGTTAACAATGTTTTCATGTGTCTATGTCTTAAGGAAGTACATTGCGGATCCTTCGCATGTCATAGGACTTGGAACGGTGGAGATTCTGAGAAACCTCACCTTGATGAAAAGACGGTTCAGAGTTTGGACGAAAGAGAGAGATAGGTATTCGAACAGATCAAATCCCTTTGGTTCTGTGCATGGGAACACAGGGGGAAGAAGCGACAGGGGAGCGGAAGAGAACTAAAAGCAAAGTAACCAAATTATTGAAGAGTTTTGATAAGTGTGTATATGAATTGTAATTTAGCTTTGGTTGGTAATGCAAGTAGCGGCTAAATTCCGAGGACACACTTTTTGTAAGGGTGGGGGAGATGTGAGCCGGACCTGTTGCATATTTAATGCATGAACTTAGTTGCCATTTTGCCTAGTTTAAAGAGGTTATAATTAATAATAAGGAAGAAATTGGAAATTTGAAAAGTAAGAAGATGTTCCTTTCGAAGTAAGACCCAACGCAAGTTGCAAGTCAAAATGGCACGAACGAGTCAAAGGACGGCCAAAAGTTGGACTGCAGGAGTAGCTCGGAAGGCAGCTAAGGACAGTAAGCTGTAGCGCTGACAAGATACGTTGTACAGCTCAAACTTGTAGTTGTGCATCGTTGTGCAACCGACAACGGGTACGTGTACACAGACAAGTGTGCGTGTACAGCAGACAACGTGTACGTCAGCTCACAAACGGCGTATTGTAATAAGACAACGTGACAACGTGTTCAACACGTCAAGCCCAGGGTTTGGCATGTGCACAGCACACCGTGTTCAGCACATTCACCGCACAACGGTGTCGGCGACTATCACAGCACAACGTGTTCGCATGTTCAGCACATGGTGGCATGTCCCAGCACAAGGGTTCAGCCCTGTCAAAGAAGGCAAAACGGTTGGCACGTGCCAGCACAACGTGTTAGCACTGTTCACAGCACACGGTTTCAACCCAACACCCAGCCAATCGGTATGTTACAGCTGTCCAGTCCAGCAGTGACGGACGCGGAGAATCGAAGGATTTTCAGCATTCACAGCACGACGTTGTTCAGCAGGTACACCGCCACACTCTGTGTGTGGTATTCTACCACACGCTCACCCTGCCATTACCAGGGTTGTTTGCACACCTTTCCTCAGTTGATTAGGCGTTGGTCATTTCCTCTTACCTTATCGGTTCA